>AWWV01007601.1:0-68965 GCA_001974805.1 Corchorus capsularis
ATAGATTTTCCTTTAATTTTCTTTTATCCTTTATTAAGTATTGAACAATTCATTTAGTTTAAATGAGTATGGATATATCAATATTAGTAAGAGGACTTTGATATTTGATTAATGATAAATATATATTTATTTTTTATTTTTTTTAGAAAAAACATACTTTCAATCTAAAAAATCTTTGTTTATGCGTTTTGATGTTGTTTTACTTGAATGATTTTGAATGATTGAGTTTTGAAAGTTTGAAGGTTGAGAGAATTTAAGAGAATTGAAAGATTTGAAGTTTGATGAAAAATATAGCAAAGGGCAAAATAGTCCAAAGGGGGGCGGTAGATAGTAAAAGGGGACAGTATTTAGTAATTCGTTTTTTTTTAAAAGGAAGAAGATAGTTTTTATATTTTTATTTAATAAGGGTATTTTTGGTTTAATAATAAAATGGTAAGGATAAATTTGACAATGAAAAATTGGACCAAAACCCACCCCTCCCAAATACCCCGATTTGGAGGGGTGGAAAATGGGTGGGGTGGAATAGTTTTTATGTTTTTATTTAATAAGGGTATTTTTGGTTTAATAATAACATGGTAAGATAAATTTGACAATGAAAATTTAGTCCAAAACCCACCCCTCCCAAATACCCCGATTTGGAGGGGTGGAAAATGGGGGGTTTGGAGGGGTGGGCTAGACCCTTTCTTACCTCTCACCCTTCACAAACCTCCAACCAAACATACAGCATCCCCCAAACCCCTCCCAACCCTCCAAACCAAATAAGGGCTAAGTCATCACTCTCTTTCCAAAATAACAAAAGAAGCCAGTATAAAATAACTAAAATACCCTCATCATTTTTCCTTGGATAAATGTGATCATCGGATTTGCCGCCTTCTCGTCCTCCTCTCTCTCCATTGGTGGCGTTATGCTCATTAGATCCAACTCATTCCATTTGGACTCATATGGCCCTTATGTCTTTAATGACATTGAATGACCATTCCATTTTGACTAATATTGATATGGCTCTTATGGGTTTAATGACATTGAATGACCAATATTTAATTATGGTGAGATAATCCAAGGGTCATAATTATTTGGCAACATAAGGGTTTTATGGCTTTGTAAGGCCATCTCCAACGAACGCACTAAAATTTCAATTTAGTGTGAAAATTGGAGGAAAGTTGTTGCAAGGAACACTGCAAAATGTAGAGTCCAAGCACACCAAAATAGGGGATGAATAGTGCCACGTTATATTTGGCGTGGCACTGTTCATCCAACGGCAAAACTTTTATTATTTTTTAAATTTCTTTTAGATAATATTATTAATGACATCTAAAAATCTTTGCCAAAGCTTTGTCATTATCAGCCGTCCAGATTGGCGGGAAGAACTGACAACCGTCCATTTGGTTGAATTCAGCCATAATAGCAACCTAAACCCATCCAATTAACCGATAAAAAATAGTGAAAATATGGGATAAATTAGGGTAGGTATAATAATGAGTCACTTTTTAGGTGTAATGATGGTGATATTTAATTGAATTAAGACAAAATTTCAACTGATTAAATGCAAATAAACCCGAATTTACAAAGTATTAAATGCAAATCGACAAAATAACAAGCCATTAATTACAAAAAATGCCAATTTTGCGACTGAAACGATACAAAATTATAAAATCATGATTAGTCATGATTAGAAATTGATAGAAAAATTTGACAGGACAAAATTAAATTAATCTGTAATTTAAATTGTAAATCTGAAAATAAATTTTTTTGGACAAAATAATAGTGTGATTAGTTTGATTAATTTTGAGGCACCCTCATCATTTTTCCTTGGATAAATGTGGTGCATTTTCATAGACTAGTTTTAGCTTTCACGTGCGTTGCACGTGGCGCAACGTGTTTAAATAAAATATTCAAATGAAATTATGATAACATCTCTGTTAAATTATGATAATTACACTATTTTTTATGATCCCATTATGAAATATAAATAACGATACTATTGAATTTCGAGAACCTTTAAAATCCTTGAAAATAAGAGGTGAAAAATATATTCAATTAATTTAGTTGCAGGTCGCGTATGAATGTTTAATTACTTTAAAATAATAAGAGATACAAATATTCAATTAAATCAAAAGTGAGTGCTTTGCAATTCTTTGTATATCTCTTTAGAATTTCCCCGTCAACGATTCAGGGATGTATATCTTTTTACGTATTGAAAACATATAAAAAAGACAAGGGAAAATGATGCTGATTGATTAATTAATATATAAGTTTAGGGTTTATCACATTTAAAAGCAAAGTAATTGTCCATTTTCTCAAAGTAATTGTGCGTAGATCCATGTAAAATGACCCATTCTGATTGCATTGATAACTTATGAATTTTGATCTTGAGACATACAAATGTGGATATACAACCTTAATTAATTAATAAAAAAGCTTTTGTAAGGATTTTTTTTAATTTATAAGATTGGAACTTAGAAATCTCAAATAAAAACAAAAAATATATAAAATCATTGTAATTTACCAATAATAATTGAATAGACTATTGATTCAAAATTTAGTTATTTTTAGAGGTTGTTTACCATGATAAGCTCTAAAAAGTCCAATTAGAATGGGGCCGAAAGAAAGACCCAACCAAACGAACCCAAACTATGAAAATATTTCAGAATGTCACAAATCTGAATAATTAGCTAAATTCACAAACGAAATCATAATTTCATAATTATATTTCATAAGATTTTTATTTTGTCATGAATGAATATTCATATGCATAAAAATAATCTATATAAATACCAAATACTAAGGTGCTAAGCAGCTATACATGAGAAATTTTTGTCTTCATTGTTGTCCTTGTTTCGTAGATCATGTTTTTTCTATTGTCACCAATACCTCAATGATATCCTTTTGTATTGAGTATTGACTATGCCTAAGATATTGAAGGTTTTTTTATTCGATCAATAAAATAAAGAAAAATATATTACTTATAAATAATGAAATTGAAAAATAAATTATAAAACAAATTAATGGTTTTAGATATACATATGAATAAAAAACATGAAAATAAAATACATTAAAAGTACCTACTTCCTACCCTCAATATCCTAGAAATTTAAATCAATTGAGAAGAAAAAAAGTAGAAAAAAAAAGAGAAGGTTGTTGACATCATACCTTCATATCCGTCACATCAATACCACCACCATCCTTTTTAAGGCAGCTAAAAGCAAGTCATATTGTGCAAGTCATATTGTTAGTTAATATATTAGTGAAAAAAATAAAAGAAATAACTAACAGACCATAACAAAATCATGGAAAAGCCAAATTCACAAAGATAGAGGACAGAGAAATAACACATAGAAGAGACGACGCAGAAAATGGATTAAATGATGAGGAAGAGCTTATTAGTATATATATTATTATATACTAATAAGAAATGTAATTTCATAAGGATACAAAGAAATAGTTTGTGTTAGTTTTTAGAAGTCTAATGATTATAAAATTTCAATTAAAAAGTATTTTGTTATATTATATATTATCAAATCAAAATTATCAAGCAAATTAAAATGCAAAATTTTCTATTAATGTTAGAAACGTAAATCATTCTGGCCCACTTGAAATTTCATTTTCATTTTCTATCTATTGAACAACATGAAACGTTTTAATAACAACATTGGCAATAGAATTGGAATTTTTTGGATAAACGTTTGGTTCAAGAAGTTTAAATTTTTAAAAACTTCTGCTCTACTTTGAATTGACGTAAATTTGAGATATATATTTGGTAGATTTAATTAAATGCAAATTAACAAAATTAAAAACTAATTATATAATGACAGTTTAGAAATATGTTAAAAAACTAAGGATATAATAGGTATTTCAAAAATTAAATAAGGGTAAAATAGACGTTTCAAAAGTTTCTCAAAACTCGTACTTTTATATATAGTATAGATTATATAATACCTTAAACTTCACTATAACATTACCATTCTGTCCATCTATAAAAATGCACCACATTTATCCAAGAGAAAATGATGAAGGTATTTTAGTTATTTTATACTGCCTTCTTTTGTTTTTTTTGGAAAGAGTGTTGAATGCCTTAACCCTTGTTTGGTTTGGAGGGTTGGAAGGGGTTTGGGGGTACTGTCTATTTGATTGGAGGGTTTGTGAGGGGTGAGAGGTAAGAAGGGGTTCAGCCCACCCCTCCAAATGCCCCCGTTTTCCACCCCTCGAAATCGGGGTATTTGGGAATGGTGGGTTTTAGACCAAATTTTCATTGTTAAATTTATCCTTGTCATTTTATTATTAAACCACAAATACACTTATTAAATAAAAACATAAAAAAACTATCTTCTTCCTTTTTTTGTTAAAAATAAGGAAAATAGGGGACAAATTAGGGTAGGTAGAATAATGAGTCACTTTTTAGGTGTAATGATGGTGATATTTAATTGAATTAAGACAAAATTTCAACTGATTAAATGCAAATAAAGCCAAATTTACAAGGCATTAAATGCAAATCAAGACAAAATAACAAGCCATCAATTACAAAAACTGGATTGTTAAATACCGCCCCATTTTTGCTATTCACCGCCCCAATTTTGACGTTTTTTTACGCTTTTGCCCTTTGTTTCATTTTCTAATCTTGAAACTATCACGAACGTATAATAGCGTTAACGTGTTGTATTTTGATGACGAGTTAAGAAAAATGAACAATAACGTGCCGTAATTTGATGACGATTTCAAAAAAATGCAAATTTTGACGAATTTTAGGACTGATGACCCGTGCCGCCCCAAGAGGGCGGCTTACCATGGGCAGGCCGCCCCACTAGGGCGGCTTCACTATGAATAGGCCGCCCCAGTGGGGCGGCTTCGCCACGGCAGGCCGCGCCGGTGGGGCGGCTCGGCTATTTTTTTTAAAAAAATAATTATTATTTTTAGAAAAAAAAAATTTGCTCAAGCCGCCCCATGAGGGCGGCCTGCCTTGCGCGAAGCTGCCCCATGGGCGGTTTGCCGTGGCGAAGCCGCTCCATGAGGGTGGCCTGCCTTGGCGAAGCCGCCCCAGTGGGGCGGCCTGCCCATGATGAAGCCGCCCCAGTGGGGAGGCTCTGCCGTGGTTGAGCCGTCCTAGTGGGGAGACTCAGTGTAAAAGTGTAAAAAGGGTAAAAGGTAAAGGGCAAAAGTGTAAAACGTGGGGCGGTATTTAGCAAAACTAGGGCGGTATTTAGCAACCCCCTTACAAAAAATGCCAATATTACAACCGAAACAATACAAAATTATAAAATCATGATTAGTCATGACTAGTGAATGATAAAAAATTTGACAGGATAGAATTAAATTAATCTGTAATTTAAAAAATTGTAAATCTGAAAATTTACCCCGATTTGATAATGAAAATTTGGTCCAAAACCCACCCTCCCCAAATACTTCGATTTGGAGGAGTGGAAAACGGGGACATTTGGAGGGGTGGGCTGGACCCCTTCTTACCTCTCATTCTTCACAAGCCCTCCAACCAAGCAGAAAATACCGAAAAACGGGGGCATTTGGAGGGGTGGGCTGGACCCCTTCTTACCTCTCACCCTTCACAAGCCCTCCAACCAAGCAGACAATACCCTCATTGTTTTCCCTTAGATAAATGTGGTGCATTTTTGGTGATGAACAGAATGGTAATGTTATAGTGATATTTAAGGTATTGTATAGATTTCCAAAAAAACAGAAGAAGTTAGTATAAATGACTAAAATACCCTCATTGTTGGTGCATTTTTATTGATGGACAGAATGATAATATTATAGTTATATTTAAGGTATTGTATAGACGGACATCATGGTTTTCCCTTAGATAAATGTGGTGTATTTTTATCGATGGATAGAATGGAAATGTTATAGTGATGTTTAATGTATTGTATAGATTTCCAAAAAAGCAGAAGAAGTTATTATAAAATAACTAAAATACCCTCATTGTTTTCCCTTAGATAAATGTGGTGCATTTTTATCGATGGACAGAATGGTGATATTATAGTGATATTTAAGGTATTGTATAGATGTATAGATATAGATGTATAGACAATATATATAATTTTAAATTTTTTTTTGTCAAAATATAATTTTAATTTAATAATTAGTGAAATGGAAAAATAGATAAATTAATTATATTTATATGTTAAAAAGAAGCGTATCCAAGAAGCCTGACAAAGTCATCACTCATCAGGGAAAAAAAAGGTGGGGACCCCACTAGACCACCATCAGTCGTGAAATGGTGGTCCCAGTCAACATCATCATTTTGCCCGTGTGATATAGCAATCGAAAAGAATCAAACGGTCAAGATTTCTCCTAAATCCCTCACATCCATCGCTGCCATTCCACCATCACCCGCACCAAACATTTCAAGGTTCGCCCACACTGAACTCATTTTGAACCGTCGATTCAGCCTCCCCAGCAAACCCCATCCAACGGTCAGATAACGAAGTACGGCATTCCTAAAAGGCAGTAGTTACCTTCCTTACCCAAGCTCACCGAAACCGCAAAAGCAAAAGAGTAAAACATCAGAGAGAAAGAGAGAGAGAGAGAAGCGATGGAGAAGGAAAGAGAACAGCATGTTTACTTGGCGAGACTCGCCGAGCAAGCTGAAAGATATGACGGTATTTTTTTAAAAAATTTTATTCCTTGAACAATGGGAATGAATGAATTTTTTTTTTATTTTACTTCATTTATTGGGATCTATCTATTTGTTCTCTATTCTTTGTTCTGTTTTTTGAATGCATGAAGAAGGGTTTTTTTTCCGATCATTTATTTTGTCCGATTTAATTGATGGTTTTAATTTCTTTTCGGTTAAACTTTATTTTGTCTTTTTTAACTTTGTTTTTTTGCTTAAATGATCCGTAGAGTAGTGGATAGTAGATGCTTTAGTTCTGATTTCATAATATTGTACTGAAGAATGTAATGAAAGTAAAGCAGTTCACTTTTTCTTATGCATTAAAAAAAATTGTAGCAGCATATAGTAAAGAAGGCGAGATTAGCTAATCTAGTTACAAAAAAGTTGATCTGAAAACTAATGTAATGTTTTTGACTGATTCGTAACCGAAGGCTTAATTTTTACTTTTATGTTAAAAGTTACATGTATGAAATGTGTTAAATTTGTAGTAATGCCTTATTTTAAGTAAAATATATGGTTCCTTTTTTGTTAATCTGATTGCTTATTTTAATCAAAAAAAAAAAATCTGATTGCTTATACTTTTGAAGAAACCAAAGCCAATTTGCAAAAGCATAAATAAAAATGAAAAACACAACATTAATGGGACTCTTATTGATGCAGAGATGGTTGAAGCCATGAAGAGGGTTGCTAAGTTGGATGTTGAACTGACTGTGGAGGAGAGGAATCTTGTGTCTGTGGGATATAAGAATGTAATTGGAGCAAGGAGGGCGTCATGGCGGATATTGTCTTCAATTGAACAGAAGGAGGAGGCCAAGGGTAATGAACAAAATGTGAAGAGGATAAAGGAGTACAGGCAGAGGGTTGAAGATGAGCTCGCAAAGATCTGCAATGATATCCTTTCTACCATCGATGAGCACCTCATTCCATCAGCCGGTACAGGGGAATCAAGTGTTTTCTACTATAAGATGTGAGGATTATCTTACTTGCCTCTATTTTATAGGAACAGGTGTGAATATATATCTTAAATTGTTTCCCTTCTCTTAACAGGAAAGGAGATTATTATCGTTATTTGGCTGAATTTAAAGCAGCAGATGATCGTAAAGAAGCTGCTGATCAATCACTTAAGGCTTATGAGGTGTGTAAAATTTGCCTCTTCTTACTTCTTTATATTGGCTGTTTGCATATTTTGATTTCAGGTCATGAAGTTGGATGAGTATTTGTTGTTTTTTTGTATTGTTAGGCTGCCACCGCAACAGCAAGCTCAGATTTACCTCCAACTCACCCTATTAGACTTGGCCTGGCTTTGAACTTCTCTGTTTTCTACTATGAGATATTGAACTCTCCCGAGAGGTTAGATGCATCTCTAACTCATGCCTGCTCTGAACACATGTGTTGTTTGCTGTTGACATATTTTAATGATCAAGCATGAAGCTATCAATAGCACCTAGTTTCTGTCTAATGTGATGCAATATTCTGAGCAGGGCCTGTCACCTGGCTAAGCAAGCATTTGATGAGGCTATTGCAGAACTTGATAGCCTTAATGAAGAATCTTACAAGGATAGCACTCTTATTATGCAGCTTCTTAGGGATAATCTCACTTTATGGACCTCGGATCTTCCAGAGGAAGGAGGTAAATGCTTTTGTATGTCTTTTAATAAGTGTATGCATGTGAGTGCAATTTGGCTTGGCATCTCTTGCTTATTGTCTGACTGAACTGTATATATACATGGTTAGTTACAAGAGTAACCTTTGGTTGCTAACCACGTTTCTCTTAGCATCAAGTTACCTAGTCAACTGCCACTAATAAGTTCCTTCTGTTCAAATTTTGTTTGGTCCTCCAGGTGAGCAATCCAAAGGAGATGAACCTCAGGCAGAGGTAAGAAATTTTGAGCAACTATTTAGTGGGTTGAATATCCGGTTACTTTTTTTTTTGACTCTGGCATGTTAGAAATAATTGACAGTGCAAATCCTGATTTCTCAATATTGTTCCTAATCCTTGCAGAGTTGATTGGAAATAAGAGCATTCTTTTAAGACTGGGCTTGTCGAGGTAGGGAAAGGCTTGCTGCTAGAGTGACCTGCTTTCAACTCGTAGTACTAGTACCAGGATTTGTGACCTATGGCTTGTATCAGTTTCAATTTGTTCATCAGATATTTTCAGATACATTTACTCACTTCCTCTTCTGTTTAAACATAATTGAACCTCTTATTTATAGTTTAATGATCTCTATTTTCTTACGTCTTTCTTATTTTTTGCTGGCTTATTAGGCGCTTAACTTATCTTTTTTCCTTCACTCCCCACTGTATCATTAGGCTTTGCTCAGTCCTCAATTTACAATGGCTTTCTTGGTTTGATGTTTATTGCAAAAGGTCCAGTTTCATATTCACTTGTGTAAACTTTTTGAACGAGTGTGCTGATTTGTGGAGCAACTAGGCTCTTTTTGTGCTGGAACCTTTTTGCAAGATTAGTCATGGTATGGGTGTCAGTGTTCAATTCAAACATCCATTTCGGCAATGATGCAATTCCTTTGTAACCTGTCTAGTCACCTCAACATTTTCCAAAAGCTGTTCTTTTGAATGATTAACCGAACAATCTACGTGCTTATATTGTTGGCCATGTTGATGCTGACATCTATATATTCAGGAGTGCTACAGGCATAAAGCAATAGAAGTTTGCTAAAATAAAAGGGAAAATTAAGTGTGATAGGGAGAAATAACGATTGAAATCCATTAATGGATGATAAATTCTTGGAGTATGTCGATAATGCATGTACATGTCTACATGATCATTCTCTTTGAAGAAGAGAGGAGAAAAAACATTCCCCTGAGAAATCAAAAAAGCACCTGATGCTGAAGAAAATGGCAGCATCTAATAGTAATAGCTAGGGAATCTCCTTTGTTGTAATAGTAGTGATAGATTCTGTTTTTGTTTTCAAGAAAGAAATGGTCACTTGTTTTTTTCTAATGAAGTTAAACATGGTACTTTGCTGTTGCATTTCACTTTGAGCTTTCGCCTTTCAAGGTTTATGATTTGTTATTCTTGGGAGGGAGGTCAGGAGGAGGCTTGAAATCAACAAGAAAAGATTTCAAATGCCTGTAAAACTCCTTAGGTTTCTCGATGTTGAAGGCGTGTCCTGCGTCCTTGATTACAACTAAGTGCGCCTTATCTCCCAGATGCCTGAAAACAAATTCTGCAATCAGCACAATGCCAGAAAGCCATAAAGTAATTTGATGCCAAAGCGTTGAAGAAGAGGAGTAGCTATTAACCTTTTTAACCTGTGGCCCAATTCCAATGGGAATATTTGATCGTATTCTCCCCACAATATCAACGTGGGCTGATGAATGGTAGGTATATCCAAATCGAATCATCATACATAAAAGTAGAAAAAGCAGAAAAATATGGTTGGTAAGCAATTTGGGTTTGAAAAATACAAAAAAAAAAAAATGAATTGGTTTCAAATATGAACTGAACCTGAGAGATCTTGGGAATGTTTGAGATTTTCCGGTCTTTGGGTATGGCTCGGATCAGCTCCTTCTTTTCCTCTGTATACTCTGTACACATAACCTGTTTCAAACAACAACACCCAATTGACTCTAAGACCACAAGATTAAGAAACTCGCGCGAGCTTGTTCTAGAGACATAAAAGTTGTTGGTTTGGTTCACTTACGTTAATGAAATCTGCGAGCAGACAAGAAGGGACCAAACTCAAAGGAGGTGGCTTGAACAGGGAAAAACCCAACAGTTCCTTAAGCTTTTCTGGCGTTTGGGGCACCAAAATCCCGGCAGCTTCTTCCAAATCAGAAACCTTGAAGACCCCTTCCTTTAAATCTTTCTCTTCCATGCAAATCCCAGAGCAGCAAATCACCACTCTTTCTACAGCCTCACTAAACTGTGCTGCTAAACTGTACCCAACGAACCCACCATAACTGAGGCCTACCAGGCTGAATTTCCTCACCGAGTTGGCCTCCAAAACTCGCATCACGCACTGAGCCTGGAACGACTCGGACCGATCAGGCCGAGTCGTGTAGGATTCGCCGAAGAAGACGAGGTCGGGAATATAGACGTTGAAGTAAGGGATCATGTAGCGAAGGACGTCACCCCATTGCCACATTGCGTTGGCGCCGAGTCCATGGATAAGGAGGAGGTTGGGTTTGGAGTCTTTGGGGTTCTTAGGGACCCAACAGTGCATGACTGTGCCATCTTTGAGGTCGGTGATGGTGGATCGAAGCCCTGATTTGGTGAAGAATGTTCTATGGAACCAGTTTTTAGCTTCTGTTAAGCTGAAGCATCTTGTCATTTTTTCTTCTTCTTGAGAAATAAGAATTATGACCTAGAAACTCAGAATGTTTATGAGAGTCAAATTATAAACTTGGATGATGTGATGGATTTTGGGTTAGATTGTTGTAAGAATGAGAAGGATACATTTTTTAAGGTAAGAAGAGTTAATTAGGGATGTTGATCTGATATGGGTGAGTGGTGAGAGAGAGAGCTGTCCTGTTAAACTTAAAACTCAAAAAAGAAGTAAGAAGAAGAAGAAGAAAAGATAGATAAGTATAATTAATAAGATGAACAATCCAAAAACATGGAAGCCAGATTTTGCTCTAGCAACTTGTATAACTTTTTCCTTGTTCTCTTTTTATCAGCTGTTTTCGTGAATTTTGCATTTATTTCTGGCCTTAAATAATCTACAAATAGAGTTAGTAAAAAAGAAGGGAGGGAGAGAGAAAGGTAAGAATATACTTAATAGAGTTGAGAGTTGAGAGTTGAGAGTTGAGAGTGAGAATGGGATTCATTTGGATCACATGTTTGATAAGAAAGAAATTTATAATAAATTTCCAAATGAAGAAAGAATTGGCTGTCTGGTCTGGACCATCTGGGTGCGACTGTTCTGTAAGCAATAACGTTGACACCTTTTTTTGACGCTTCTGAATTGGTTTTTTACTCAACTTCATTTTATCCTAGTGCTTAAGAGGCCGTAAGTTTGCTTTCCTTTAATCTCCATTATTAATTATAGTAAGTAATATCTAAAGGAATGGAGATGGGAATATGGGATGGACCAAATAAAAAAAAATGTAGAATTGAAATTTATGCAAGTGGTTGAACTAGTCTGCGTTTTTATTATTCTGGAGATCATGTGGGCCGATATCCAACCCTCCAGGGGTTCAAAGAGACAAACAAGAGATGGGGATGGGATTCACATGGTCCGCCACCTACTTTCAGTACTCTTTCACCACGGAACTCTCTCAACTCTCCTTTCAATTTCATTTCTTGGTTTCATTTGATCACCAAGGTTTAAGTTTTAACCACTTACTTTCATTTCAATTTAACATGAGTCCGAAGCAGAAATTTATTATGTGCAAAGTGTTTAAAGTATAAACTCGTGCTTGCCATTACTTGTTACTTGGTTAAAGAAAACAAGAGTCAAATGGCGTGGATAATGTGCCCTTATATGTTTATATTTATAATATTATATTACAAACTTGTTTTGCAATTGCAAATGCTAAATTTTATATGCTAAATTGGTCTGTTTCCGGGGTCTAAATCACCACTTCATCACACTAGTCTTCGCTTCCACGCGTTGCACGTGATACTTTAAATTATATGAAGATTAAAATCTTAAGCATACTACTAATTTTGTACTTTTATATTACTCGATCAACCCGAAATTACCTAAATCGAGATTAATTATATTTAAATGACCAGAATCCGAAAAGACCTAAACCTGAAAATTAGAGGCTAAACTAGAGGCTCAAACCCAAAATTATTGGAACCATATGACCCAAAACCGAAAAACACCCAAACCAAAAATGACCTAAATCCAAATGACCCGACATTTGAGCGACCCAAACTCAACCCAATCTAAAACCAAAAATTAACCGAACCCGTATAACTCAAAATTTCCTTAACCCGAAACTGAACCCAAATCCAACCCGACCAGCCCATTTATATATACATTGGGTTTTACCATCAAAGTAACAAAAAAATTATTCCATACAAATAAAAATATTAACAATGTATAAAACAACAAATTTAAACCCACAACAAAGTTGTATTTATGAAGAAAAAAATAATTATAAGTCAAATAAAATAATTACACGTTAGGAAAATAACAAATTTTAATCATAATGCATTGAACTATCAGATAGAAAATGTCAATCACAATTACTTTTTAAATTAAAATGGTAAAAATAAAAAAAAATTATATAAAATATTGAATTTAATTAAATGAAAATAGAGTTTTTAGTAGAATAAAATTGTATATTAGAAAAAATTTTAATATATCCAAATTTTTTGGTAAAAATAAAGTAATTATAAAGATATTAGATTTAATTAAATGAAAATAGAGTTTTTAGTAGAATAAAATTGTATATTAGAAAAAATTTTAGTATATCTAAATTTTTTGGTAAAAATAAAGTAATTATAAAGATATTAGATTTAATTTAATTGAATAAAAATAGAGTTACTAGTAGAATAATATATTTGAATAATAAGGGTACAATTGGCAATTCAAAAGTTTCTCAAAACTCGTACTTTTATATATAGTATAGATATGTTATTCTCCTCTTTTCCGTTTGCTTTTTTTTTTAAAAGTTAATTAAATGTGGAGTTAGCAGTTAGGTCCTCGTCCTCAATCCTGATTCAAGATCACTGTGTTTTCCAAAATTTGCATATGGATTACATACAATACAATTTCTGTATTAGGAAAAGCAAATCCAAGAGATCTTGCTTTCATTTGGTCTTAGTCAACGTTTGACGCTCGGAGCTGATGTGCAGCAGCAACAGCAACACAATGAAACCAAGGGGAAGGTGGCGCTATGCTGTACATCCAATAAATAAATGGGAACCCACTTCGAATTAAAAAGGCTTGGGTTGGGGAAGTAAATCTCCATCAACTTAAGTTTGGTAGATGATCCTGTACCCAAAAAAAAAAAAAAGGTTTGGTAGATGATCAAAAGTAACAAAGCAGAATTCATTGTGTTGTGTCGATTGTCAAACCCAAGCGGGTGAGTTTCAATAGTTGCCTAGCCAAGTCTATGAGTTTGACAACTTTTGCTGAAATTGAAATTACCAATAGAGGATACGAGTGAATTAAAGTCTGGAATCAAGATGGGGTTGTGTTGTTTTCCATCAAAGATTCTTGAGTTTCTTGAGTTTCCACTTTTCCAAAAATGTCCAGTAAGAGATACCAAAAATACTCCAGCAGTTTCAATTCTGAATGTTTGCAAATTTTATTAGTACTTTACTATACCATTCACCATTTTAACCTAATATATTTTTAGCTGTGCATATCGGTTGATGTTATTGCAATTCTTTTTTTTTTTTAATTTCAAGGAGGAGCAGAATTCTGTGGTCAAAACTTAATAGTGTTGAGGTAAATGGTAATACGAGAGAAAGTCCTCTCTTAAGGATGAACTTCCACTTCACTGCATTACCAAGTAGCCAGTTCAATGCATCAGCCTATTTATTGTATTGTACAACTTTTGGATGGACCCTTTCCATAAAATCAAAACCAAAGTCAGCAAGTTCTTGATGCAAGAACATGGATATCCAGAATTTTTATTTTTTTTTAAAAAAAATATTTGAAAAAGTGAGAAAAAAGGTGTACCAAAGACAGGGGAGGCAGAAAAGCAAAAGGAGATGCAAATAATCTGAAAACCCCCAAAGGATCTTTGGAAAAGAATTGATTTATGCCTCCAGAACAAAGCCGTCAAGAAATCGATCCGAAGATCTCAAACCCTTGAAGCCGAAAGGAGAGGCAAATCTCAAAGATTCAATCTTTCATTACTGATTGTTTACACACCCCAAATCCACTTCACATTTTCTAAAACAGAACCAATTTTCAGCAAAGAACATTAGAGACACAGATCGAAGGAGAAAGGGAAAATACGGCTGAAAAGCCTAAAACCCCAGAGCTGATGAAATCTATATATATATAGTGAATTATGGACACTAAAACCCTAAAAATGAGTGAGTGATCGATTAGATTACCCACGTCGGCGGACATGGCTGCTTGCTTCAGCATCATTCTTGGGCCTTTCTCAGCCCATTTTTTGGGCTTTTTATTACTGTTTCATTCAGCCCATTATAAGGCCCACTATTAGTAGCAGCAATGAAAGCAAAAGGCTAGGGACTGGGTGAATTTTGCTTCCTCACGTTGATATTGTAGTATGATTTTCTTTTCTGATTTTTCCTAAAAGAAAAAGAAAAAAACATTTAATGATTTTGAAAGAAGAATTTGTTTTTATTATTGCCGAAGCAATTATTACACAATTTTTAGCATTTATGTTTGATGAAATGGATAGCTAATCAGAAAGAGAAGAGGGTACAGCTACAACAAGAAACATTTAACCATAAAATAAGGTTTGAATTTGTAGTACAAAGTTTACTGATATAGAAATGTATAGTTATTACAGAGCAGAAATTTGAACCAACTTTTACCAAACTATAATTATTACTATCTTTATTAAAAAGAGCTCCCCACATGTGGCTCATAATTATTTCAGTCAATGAATTACTCCAGATGATGAAGATTCAAGATTATGGTTGTAAACTTGTAAGATGGAAGCAGAATCAAAGTAATCCCAACTTCACCAGAAAGAGAGACTTCCAATTCTGGTAAAAGTAAAACCAAGAACCACCAAACTTCAGCAGGAGCCCCAAACAAGGAGACTTCTTTCCAAGTGTTTTCACCGCCTATATATATAAGCAGTAATTCATCCATGGCCAGCTTCAACTAAAAGAGGCAAATAATATAAGGTCTTCCATGGTAACTACTAACTATATTGAATCACACCATGAAAATTTCTCCAGTCACAATCAAAGCCAACTTCATCTACACACAAGACGTGAGACATTCTTAAATGCGATAACGATATACATTGAATTCCTAATTCACCTTCATAAAGAAATCAAACAATACCAAACATCAGAACCTGATGGATCAAAACAAATTTACATGGGGCGAATCCAATATTTTACTGCATAAATTTGCAAACCTCAACGTCTGCAGAACTTAAAGGATTGCCCCAACCACATATGTAATTCTCGTTGGTCTAATCCACAAATTGCATCCTGTGTAAAGAAACTCTTATTTCGGTTATATACTGCACCGGGAGATGAACACGATTTAAATAATTCTATCCTCTAAATCTAACGACGACGCAAGATATGTCATCTTTACTTTCTCTTTTCAAAGCTTCAGCGGTTAGTTGCTTTGCTGCCTTCTGTGGGTCTTTGAACCTTCTCGCAATATCAATAGCCTCTTGATTAGTCATTACCTGGATTAAGCATATTCAAAAAGGAAAAATAACTCCTACAGAACTATTTCCAGCTCATGCATCGCTGAGAGAATTCTTAAGATATTGAGAAAGTGGATTCAACAAGGACTAGACAACAAACCAAAATGATTTACCTTCCAAAGACCATCACTTGCAAGGACTAATAAATCTGTACTGCCATCTACATTGGTATTTTGAACGTCTGGATCTGATCGCAGATGTGATTTAAGGCTCTTGTCCCCAAAAGCACGAGAAACAGCTAGTTGTCCATTAACTCTAGGAACATCTCCTGATAGCATGCAAAAACAGCAATTTTAACAATCTAACGAAACTAATAGCAACATGTCAAAGCATACTATTGTCATGTAATAAAAGATATTAGATCTATAAAGGTTGCAAGCAAATTGGCAATTGGTGTCTCTCTCATCATATTAACACATTAGAAATGAAGTTCTTATCCTCAATTCAGGGGTCATATATTCATATACAAACACATAGGAAAAAGATGCATTTAAAATTCACGGAATAAGCAAGAGCCATAAACAGCGGAAACTTCTATTGGTTAGATTTAGCTGCTGAACTTATGTTTTCGGGGCTTAATTTCTTCAAGAGACTTTTTCAGGCTCCGTTTTTCCCCTTAAACGAGAAAATTTGCAAAAATCATCATAACACCTGTTCTGCTCTAAAGTCTTTTTGCCAAATCACTGAGATTGAAGCAACTAACACAGTAAATAATTCCCCGCCACAATTTTTCTTCATCCAAAGGCAGTTCTTCTTTATGGTGCTAGTCTACCTCAGGAATCCATGAAGTACCAATATATAGTTTCTTCTCATGCAAATTTCATATTGAATTGACACTTTAAATATACAAGTAAAATGGCCAACTCTAGGTCAAGATTCCAGTGAAAAGTAAGAAGAGGAAATAACCTATCAAGAAGAGATATATGAGACAGAGACTGCTTGAATTAATCTTATCTTCTCTGCTGCTCCTCACAATTTTAACAATTAATTATCTTGTGTATTACACAGCTATACTTACGGCAAGTTGCCTACCAATTTTGGGAGAGTGTCACATCCAAAAGTCATGGAGATGTGACACACATCGATTTTCTTCACATGCAAGACAATGAATTACCCTCAAAATAGCAGTAATCAACAAAAAGTGCAAAAACTTCCATTCAAATAGGCATGGACTAAATTTGAAATACTGAGAAGTGAGAAAGATTGATGTCCTACAAAACAGACGGCACAGGTTTGGAAACGTACAAAGACCAAATTTCCAAACTAACAAGGATAACAATGGAATGGACGATAAATAAATAAATAATAAGTAATAAAGGAATAGATGGACACTCATCTACCTAAAAAAGGATAAGGTCCTATTGAATGTTGCATTTATTCTTGGTAGATTAACTTATAGGCATTTTTATTGGGAAATCTACATGGACATTAATTTGCTCACTAGGAATTGCATATAGCCCTTCATGAGTGTATAGCAAAGTTGAAATAGGTTCTTTTCCTGTTAGGAACTTCCTAGTCTTAAGAATAGAAGCTGAAAAGCTGCTTAAAGATCAGCAGATTTGACCACTCTACTGACTTGCCAAAACATTAGTTATTACCATATTCAACTAGACTGCACGAGCTCAAGTACAAAGAATGAACTAAAAGTTTGCTGCAGTAAAAGACCTGGCATATTTGAGACAAATCCGCCTCTGTTCTCAATGCTGCCTCTTTCTGTGTTGGGTTCATGATCTGTAGTCATCTGTATTGCCTTACCCCCTCGGGAAAGAACTGCACGTGAATCTCCAACATTTGCCACCCATAGCCTTATTCCATTTATCAATATTGCAGTTACTGCAGTGGATCCACCACGACCCAAGTCTGAGCTATGTGAAAGAATCGCCTGGTCTGTCTTTTCATACGCTTTCGAGATAGCTCTGGTGGGGTCAGCCCAAAACTCTTCCTAAATGAGCAAGTAAGAAAATGTAAGCATATGCCAATTCAAACCTAAAAAGGAGAAAAGTAATTACTGTTATGGTACAACCCACCTCCTTAAGGATATTGGGGAACAAGTGCTTCTGTAGGTAGGCAGGCACGCTATCTCCTAGATGACCATCGTAGATAGCGAACAGCCCTAACTCGTGTCCCTGAATCTGCACGAACTTAGCGACATGATAATCCTCCATAGGATGATTAGCTTTCCCTTTTACTAGGCTGAAACCAAATCTCATCATACCCTCATGGCTTTTTCCTTTACCGGAACTAGATGATGAACGCCCTCCTCCAAGCTAAACAAATAAAATAGGAGTAATGAACCTCAGTGTCAACCTCACATAGCCACATTCTTTTAACCGCAAACGAGGAATTATGACCCAAAATAAAAGGCAAGAAAAACTCAATATTACAAGCTTCTACTACCAATTAGTTATAGCATGGGAAATTAATTTAAATTTCTGTTCTATACAAGCTGTTTAGCAAGTACAGACAGTTCTAGTTAACCAAAATATAAAATCATAGAGGAGTGTTGAGCAAAGAGGTTTAAAAAAAACACTCTAATTACGTAAACTGCACAATGTATTTTAAATAAAGTACAACAGTAAAATGGTTAACCAAGTTAGAAATGTACTTTTGTTTACTCCAACACTGCTTGTAAAAACGGGCTGAGCAATATTATCCTTTTTTTTTTGGCACAAGGTTGAGCAATATTATCTTACAGTGATCAAAACAAGTCAATGGCTTAATGCTACAGAGCTAATTTTCAGGAAGTAGAGTACTTATGAAAAGTAATTCTAATCCCAAAACACATCTAAAAATGAATGATCAAGTCCTCTCAATAGAGACAGTAATTCAATTTTAGTCTCGCAAAATTCTTGCCGCAACCCAAAATTCTTAACACCCTAATTGAAATTAAACAACATACCCTCAAAATTAATCACACAAATAACCCATAAAGAACAATACCAAGCTTCGTCTAACCATCAATTAATCAAGTAGTTTTCCCCAAGTGATAGGGATTATTAGAAAAAGCCTCAAAGAGTACTAGAAATATGCTTTACCTGAGATGAACTAAAGCAGCACAACCAATCCATAGAAAATAAAAGTCGCAAAACCTCTAATTTGCCTGACTAATATTTCCTCAGCATCAAATTCCCAGTCACGTCCTCTCCAAAATCAAAGTCTGCAGCATCAGAAACCCAGAACAGATCATTAGAGAAAACCCCTTTAAACCACAACCCTAAAAGATAAAAACTCCCCCAAAGCCATAAAAAAAGCTAAAACAAGATGTGGGAATTAAAGAATCACCAGGAAAGAGATCAATTCAAAGGCTAAAATATGTTTTTCTTCTTCCTCCTATTCTTGTTGCTGTGGTTCTCCTTGCTCTTCTTCTAAGAGGGAGCTTTTATTAGTTTGCAGAAGCAATTGAAAAAAGGGAAAAAGGGAAGGAGAGGGGTCTCAGGACTCAAGAAGAGAACATTTGAAAGCTTTTTCTAAAGGGGTAAAAGATACTAATTAGTTAAGTAGTTTTAGAAAAGAGATTTGGGAAGAAGGAATCGAGCTTTTCCTATATGATGATGGTAATTTGTAACCGTTTCCAAGAAGTCTTTCTTCCTCTGTGATGGGAATTGGGAGTATAAAGGGAAGGAAGAAGGAAGGAGTTTTTTTTAGCACAAAATAAAAGAAAAGAAAAATGTAAAGGCTGCCATAAAGCAGACTTCTTTCCTGTTGACTTTGCTGTTCAGTCTGTTTTCCTTGTTTGGCACTTTCTTTGTCTCTGCCTAAACCTTTCCCTCCACCCTCTTCTTCCTTTTACCTTCTGGCACCTAGAGGCTGTTATTTTGCTGTGACCGTGACTGATTGATTATTGGACTCTAAATTTACTGACATAAATTTACGTTCAAATTTGAGAGGTAATATTTTTTTAAAAAAGGTAATATGATTATTATTAAGGAAAATATTTTTTATCCAACCTGACTTTACCGTTATCTCGTCTAATACTTAGAGTAACAAATTAATTGCAGGGTTGATTTCAAAAATAAATAAATAAATAATTGCAGGGTTAGTCCCATTTATTTATAAAAATAAAGAGGGTTTGTAGGGTAAATGTCTTGATTTTTTTTTGTTAAAACCGAAAGTATAAATGCCTTTATTTTAAGGTATTATTATATAGGTTTTAGAAATTATAGTAACTTTCTCCACTGATATATCAAAAGAGATATTAGAAGGTAGAATTAGATGAGACAAATAGCATTACTTTATTATTATTAATAATCATAGAAATATATATCAAAGAGTTTCAAAGAAAGAATATTAACTATCCATCGAAATTGTTTTACTTTCTAGTTTAAAGCTAGTAACAAGTGATTAATTGATGTAATATCAACTATCCACCAGTATAGTTATTTTTTTGGTGAAACACCGATATAGTTATTGGTGGTTTGAAATAATGAACCTTCACATCACTTGCTCTATTTGGGTTTAAGAGAGAATCAAACATTGAATAAAGAATCAAGATCATATCAACGAAGATTACAAGGAAATTATTTGAAAGCACATCTGGAATACTTTCAACCGCTAGATCTTCCTTTACTTAGAATCCAAGTTAATTAGCAATAAATGTACAGGAGACTTCTCCTACTCTGATTTGGAGAAATTATTAGGTGGGACGGATCTACCACGTCATCCATGGGACTAACCAATAGAATTTTGCCATGTCAAATTAACTCCTTAAATTTAGGCACGATTTTAGCTCAAGGTTTAGCCCCTTTTAAAACAAACCCTATATAAAGGGTAAGTCCTCAAATTTGAGATTTTATTGGGATAAGATTTTAGAAAATTAATGAGTTGTCTTCATATTATTGATTGGTCCCATAGATGAAGAAAGAGAGAATTAAGATCATCATATATCAAGGAATATTATGAGGAAATTACCTATAAGCTTTTTGGCCAGAAAGAAAGGAAAAATTACCAATAAGCTTACATGGAGCATTTTCAAGCGTTACTTCTTCTTTACTTACAAATCCAAGTTAATCAACATTAAATTTACGCGTTGATTTGTTTCTAATTAACTATTTACCATTCTGAAAAATAAATTTTTTATTGAATTTATTCATTGTTTTTTTTATGCCATCAAAAATTATTCTTTGTTAAAAAAAAATTTGCGACCTCAGCATTTGCGAGGTCCATTTACACTTGTGAATTTCGCATATTAAAAAGGATTCATAGAGCCATCAGGCATTTGGCCTGGTGGTAGAGTACTGGACTCTTAGCCTACCTAGACCTTGGGGTTTTAGGTTCAACTCTCACGGAATGTGAGTTTATTTGTAATTTGTTTATTTATGTATTTAATAGGTAGGTAGTTTATTTATGGGCATAGAGATTTATTTGAATTGTAATGAGATTTCATTGGGTTTATTTGTTGGCTATTGTAATTTGTTTATTTATGTATTTAATAGGTATGTAGTTTATTTATGGGCATAGAGATTTATTTGAATTGTAATGAGATTTCATTGGATTTATTTGTTGGCTCATAGATTAGCGTTTCAGTAATGTGCTAATCATGTAGCGGTGTACGGGTCTTCCTGTGCGTTTGTAATCCCAAATCAAGAAATGAAAATGATTCTTTCCTAAAAAAAAAAAATCCATAGAGGTTTGGATTGACCTCCCATAACAAATTTAAAGTTTTATCACTTTAGTTAACTCTATGTTTTTTCTTAAAAAAATCATGTAGAGACATTTCCTTTTTTTTAAGGAGTACAAGTGAAATTTCATTACCATAATTATCATAATCGAATCGGAATCGATTCGGTGAAGGTCCCGGGTCACCGGATCAATGGTTCAACTGTTGGATCAATGGGTCAATTGCTAGTTTAATATTTTATATATTTTATTTTTTATATATATTAGATATTTATCTAATTAAATAATATTCATTTTCATAAATTTGCATAAGTTGAGTATTTGACCTAGTGGTTAAAGTGTTGTATTTTCACTTACAAGACCAAGGTTCAAATCCTAACATGTCATTTTAATCAAATCGGTTCAATCACTAGGTCAATAACCGGTTCAATAAAAAACTGTTAAGAACCCACCGAGTCAATTGGCGGACATGGTGTCAGACCAGTAATCTGGTTCGATTCTTGGCGGACATGGTGTCAAACCAGTAATCTGGTTCGATTCTAATAACAATGCTCATTACTATCAAAATAAATCTCTATAATATATGTCCAAATATTTAAATGAGAATCTAAACCTGAACTAAGAAATTACCTTAAATAACCTACCTACCAAGCAAACAAACAATATAAACAAACTATAAAATCACATTCTATGAGACTTGAGCGTAGGTCTCATGGTACAGATTACAGGTGTATTCACCAGTTGAATTGACAACTCTAGTGCATGTGGAGACATTTCTCTACTTATGGAATTTCTAAATGGTTTAATTCTAGTTGTAGATAGAATTAGATAAATTTGTTAAGCTGAAATTAGCTGAAGGTACAAAAGTAATAAATAGGTAAAAAGCCAAACAAATTATTTCGTGTTCATAAATGAAAGCACTCCTATCTATGGTGTGTGCCAACCTATTCACTATAATTAATTGGGTAGTCTATTTTTGAATGTAGTAGCATTTTTTTAATTGAAAAATTAGAGCGAAAAAAAAATCCAACTCATGTTTAATCAGTATTATTTTTTTTTCATTTTGTTTTAAGGTTCAATCGAGTTACTTCAATTCTCTAGTTAAAATTAAATTATTATTATTATTATAATTTTTGAGATAATTATTATTATTTATTATAATACTATAGTATATATATCATAATATTATATAGTCGGGTTAAATTGGATTAAGATATTTGTGACAAAAAAAAATTGGATTAAGATATATATGGTCAAACGTCAAAGTTTATCAGAGAAATGCTATAAGCGAGGGTTGTTTTTTCAAAGGTCTGTTTGGCAATTAAGATAACAAGTTTTTATATTTATTTTTTTTAGGGAAAGTTTTTATATTTATTTGTATCTTTGATTGTTTTCTAATATTTTCATGGGACCCAAAAAAAGACCTTGGCTAAGCCTAAGTTAGCTTGCTTGATACTTACCACAAGCGTAAATCTGCTTACCAACCGCCCAACTCTCAAAAGGTTAACGTAATGAAGTTGTTAAGCAAATACTAACTCTGACTTTGTTCATTAAATATCCATAAATTCTGGTGCCAAAAAAAAATCCACTTGAATGAATGGAGGCACGGTCATCAGCCTGCAGCACCTCAGGAGTATTTCAATATGAAACATTCTCAAGCACGAAAATGCATAGAGAGATGTTTTGGCATCTTAAAGGTCAGATGGGCTATTTTAAGAGATAAGTCCTTTTATCCAGTTAAAACTCAGTGTAGGATAATCTCTACATGTTTTATTTTTCATAATTTCATTAGATCAGAGATGCCAATTGATCCAATTGAGAGTGTTGTTCCTATTGATGGTGGTTCAAGTTACTGATGATGATAGTAATGGAGAATTGATCACTATATGTGAAACCAGTGCTGCTTGGACAGATTTCAGAGACAAACTAGCTGAGGAAATGTTCATGTCTTGGCAGGCTTCAAGAAATTGAATTTGGATGTGTGATTTGTTGTATGATTATATGTTCTGTAATTCATTATGAACAATTTGATTTTTCCACCATTGTGTATTTGTGGCTTGATTGAAAACAATAAACTAATGATTGTACTATAAATTGAATAATGTAATTTTGACTTGTCCAATTTGACTGTTTTCTGTATTCAATTTTCATGATTTTAGCTTCATTAGATTTCAGCTTCATTAGGATTTGTTTTATGCTTTAGTTTTATATTTGTATCTCTGATGCTTTGAAGTTTTACAGGACATGGACCGGTCTGGTAAGAAAAGCAGAAAAGGGACCAAGAGAAACAAGAAGTCCACCACTGTTGCTCCACCTGAACCTGTTCTCAGAAAAATGAGAAAATCTAGTGCTCATTCCAAGCATCAGTGGAAACCAAATGAGGACTTGATTCTGGTTGAAAGTCTGCACACTCTCTTTAATGATCCAAATTGGAAGGTTGAGAATGGATTCAAGACTGGATATTTGCTGCAACTGGAAGGTATGATGAAGGAGAAGATACCTGGTACTACTATCAAGGGTATTCCTCACATAGAGTCCCGAACTAAGCTATTGAAAAGACAATTTTATGCCATTCAAGAGATGCTGAATGTTGGTAGTGGCTTTGGATGGGATTCTCAAGAGATGTGCATCACATCAACAAAGGATGTGTATGATGGTTGGTGTAAAGTTAAGTATCACCTTTCAATTCATTTTTAAGTAATTTAAATTGCTATGTTTTTCACAAAACTGATATGTTTTTAAGTATCACCTTTCAATTCATTTTTTATTTAAAATGCTATTTTTTCACAACACTGATATGTTTTTTTTGTTTGATGTCTTTGTAGAGCCATAGAAATGCTATTGGACTAAGAGGCAAGTCTTTCCCACACTATGAGTCTCTTAGTGTGATTTATGGAAAAGACAGAGCTAATGGGACTAGTGCTGAAACACCAGCAGATGCTTGTGAAGAAATTGATGATGAAGATGATAGTAATGAAGAGGGTGATGAAGAGGCTGAAGGTGATGCTGATGAAGAGCAGTTTCATGACTGTGACAACACTGCTCCTTTTGAAGAAAATGGAGCTGAGCATGAAGTTCCCGAGATTCAGCCCACTCCAATTGATGCCCAAACTTTCAACACTGCCCCAACTAGAAGGCCCGAGCCAACAAAGAAGAGGAGCAGAAGTGATGATGGCTTAACCGAGCTTATGAAGTCCATTAAAGACTATGTTGATGCCTACAGAGAATGCACATAGAAAATCAGTGGAATCTCCAACTACTTCGAGAAGGAGGCTGCTGGTGGTGATAGAAGGCTGGTCATAATTGAAGAAATCCTGAAAATGGGTGGGTTCACAAACCAACAAGTCATTGAAGCTGGGGAGATGATCCTCAAAGATGCACACAAGGTGGAGGCTTTCTTTGGTTTGCCTCTAATGCTCAAGAGGGACTATGGGATGAAGCAATTGGCTGACGCCAACCTATACATACCAGTATTTGATGTTTGAGGCAGTTTCTGATGGATGGTAGGCAGGTTATGATTTGGGGTGGTTATGGCTTCATTCTTTTGATAACTTTTTGTTGATATTTAGGTGAAACTTAGGGTAGCTGTACATGGCCCTATAAACTCTCATCTTTATTATATTGGTTGCCTTGTTCTGGCAGTACATATTTTGTACATGTTAAATGCCTTGGGTGAATATTTGGCATGTTTTATTTTCATGTTTAATGCCTTGGTGGCAGTACTTATTATGCCTTTGTGGCATTGAATATCATGCTTTCATAGTTTCTAATTATGGATGAATGATGTTAATTTTCACCAGTATATTCATGTTCTTTAATTTTATATATGGACTTGTGATGAATGCAATGTGGCTTGTTTTGAATCAGGTACATTGAAAGGCAATTTTTTCCAAGATTTAGGCATTTTTTTGATTGTCACATTAACTAGGCAAAACAAGGGCATTTAAGTAATCATGTTTTTATTACTGACAAACATTACTGAAAACCAAACGGGTTAATCACATTACCTTGGAATCCTAACCAAACAGAATTAGGTGTAGGTAATATTTTGTAGTAATCTTATTACAATCGGTAATGTTGCATGCCTCTAAACCAAACGCCCCCTTATAGTAATCTAAACAAGGGTATCCTGCATCCTATAAAATTCGAGATTTTGTTTTTTTTGTTTTTTTGTTTTTTTTTTTGTGTTTTCAAATCACAAACATGAAAGTTACAACAACTCCCAGTGACATTAACAAATAGGACTTATATTCTTGCCTTCATCAATATAAGGACTAATTATAGTTCCCAAGGGGATACCCCAGTGATTAAAGTTTATAATTTTTTGTGAAAGGTTTCGGGTCCGAATCCTGAGATAGGCGGGGTGAGATTATGGGAAAGGAGAGAGCTACCTCGGGTTCGAATCCTGGGATAGGTGGAGTGGGATTATGGGAAAGAAGAAAGCTACCTCGGGTTTTAATCCTGAGATAGGCGAGATGAGATTATGCGAAAGGAGAAAACTACCTCCTATTGTTTAGTCCATTTCAATATCATATTTATGAGTAGAAAAAAAAATATAAGTACTTCAACCCGCATAATATTATGTTTTCCAATACATTTGTTAGTAAAAGTGTTTCTTTTTCATTTTCATATAATTAAAACAATTCACTTAAACCATAGCAAGTGAGTGAGTGACTATAGGGCAGAGAGTGAAATAAGCACTTATCTATATCTTAATTTTTTATATTAAAGTACGCTTGTTTTTTCAAGTTGTAGGGAGATATATGGAATGAAAGTCAATGAAATATCATGTCATAGTTGAAATGATTATTCAATTTCCAATATAATAATCATAATCTAAGAAAGGAATTAGTCGTTTCCTTCTTAAAAACCTTCTATCTATATCCCTAAGAAAAATGACTCAATCAATTCTTTACACATAGTAAATATTATTATTTGGGATAAAGGTCAAATATATCCATGAAAAAACAATGTTACACTAGGAATCAAGGAAACCCAAACAATCAATTTCTAGAATTTGATATGTTAAGAAAGAAAAATCATGTTAATAATCTATGTTGGTATGTTGACCATGGTCCAGCAAACTTTGTTTGACATAGGTGATGACAAAGCTCAATTTCCCTGGAAAGGGAGACAGTTGAGATTTAGTTAAATCATTATTTTTCTTGCCAATTCGCCATGGATGGGCTGACAACTTTGCTTTTGCCCTTGTTTGGCTGTGTCCTTTCTCTGCCACTCGATCAAAAAAAATCCCACCAACCATCTTAGTAGTTTTTTCACATTTTGTAGGCTCTTCCGTCGCCACCTTCCCTTGCCCTGTCCACACAGCCAATATAGACTCTTCTCCTTTTATTGTAACTCTGGTTTATACATGTGATAAAGGTGATCAAAGGTTTTAAAAGCTTTTAAGTCTAATTTTTAATCGTTTGACATTGTTGCTAATATTTTTTCTGTTTTAATAAGATTTCCTCTGGTCGGCACAACTCAGACCTCAAATTGGTCAAGACTTGGATATATAATTACCGAAAAAGGAGAATTTGTAGTAACAAATTAATTTTTTTTGAGAGAAGTAACAAATTAATTTTAGAGTTACGAGACAATGTTTTTAGATAAAACAATGATCTCTTAGATTGAAACAAGCCGTTTGGGTCATCACATTTATATCTTTTTTTTAATTGGTATTAGTAATTTAGTATACATAATAGGTGTGTGGGGAAGATAATAAATACCCTACCCTGCCGAATGAGCATTGACCCAAGCTCCATTTTATCATTAATTAAACCAAATAGTAATATGGAAGGAGAAAAAAAAACTTAAAGGGCAAGCTATACACACTTTGTCCTTGTTCCTATATAGCAGCACAAAAATTTTCCACTACAAATACCAGCAAAATGATTCCAAGCAGGCATCCTTCTAAAGGGGTTCCATTTCCATTAGTTTCTTATACTAATTATTATTGCATTGTGCTTTATCCCCTAATTGACTTATATTTATTGCCCATCCATCTATCAATAGAATAGGCTCTTCAGCCTTTTTGAAAGAGAGAATTTCGTTGTGCGATTAAATTACAACATTATTAGGCCAGAAGCAGAACAATTTCAACATTAGGAATAGAATTATTAGAAAGGGCTGGCATCGAATTCGAATCCTTTGCAAGGAAAAGAGTAGCAGAATACAAATATTGCAGCCCCTAACATTGATATACTATAAGTTTCAGTTATTGGCAGCGATTCATTCATGATTCTAATAAATTGATGGGTGTCGTTTACCATAAAAAATAAATTACTAAACCTTCCTATAGATAGGGTAGGTCTAGGTCGATCCTCAGGGAGTTGTTCACTAACTACTTTCTAAGCAACAAAAATAAATCAGGGGGGTTTTGATTAATTGAAAATAAACTATGAACTAAGATTGAAATACTTAAACTAAATTGCAATTAATTAAAATAGAAGAAAAATAATTATGATAAGACTTCCAATCCCAAACTTGACTAATTAGGTTGACCTGATCATTGAAACAAAAGAAGTTAACATATTCATCAAAATAGAAGGCGTAGATTAACAACAAACGCTAATTAATCCCATGATTTCACCACAATACTAATTAAAGCGAACGCTATTAACTAGCCTAATTGAGGTCCTAACCCTATGGCAAACACACAATAGAATTCAAGGTTCAACAGCATTAAGTGTAGTGAATTATAGCCTACACAAATAACACTCCCCAAACGGACAAGCATTCAATTTGCATTCATGATTTCCTAGTGAGTTTCAGCTATCTTTCGATAACCCCTCCCATTCACTAGTTGCTACCATGTGAAACCTAACCGAACGGTATAGAATTCCAACTAGCAATAGATTTATAACCCTAATTAATAAGTTGCGCACCAAATCAATTAGAAATCATAAAAACATAAAGATAAAATCTGAAATCATAAAATACCAAGATAAATAATCAGGTTAAGAACATAAATCTCACAAATCAACCCAAAAGTCTAAGCAAAGAATTTGAGAGAAAAACTTATCTCATATTGATGAAAACCAGGAACAAGAAAAGTAGAAGAGAGATAGATCTAGATTGTGTAGAATTGTGTACAAAGACTCCCTTTATATAGGGGCTAAAGCCTAATCCTAAAATATCTAGGAAATAAATAAATAATTAATAAATATATTTAAAATCCTAAAAAGACTAGGAAAATTGCTAAGTTGGGTCTAGACTTGGTCTAAGAGTGTTGGGATTAGACTTGATTATGAGATCTTGGAGAAAAAGCCCATTTGAACTAGGAAAAATCGTCTTAAAAGTCATCAGAATCGCGACCCACCCGCTCCCGGGTAGGTGAGTACCCGCTAGCGGGTGGCCTCAGGAATTGAGTAAGAATTGGCGCTGACATTCTGAGGTTTCCCGTTCCCGGGCAAGGGGTCGCCCACTCCCGGATTGTCTCAGCATGCATTTTTAAACTCTTTTCCTCTTTTTGCTATCAAGACTCGATCTTCAGATTAATTCTCCAATTTCTTCACAAAACTGTTTGATTTTTCTCGTTTCATAATTAATATCTCCAAAAGTACCTATAAGACTAAAACAAAGCAATCAAGTATCAAATCCAAATATAGGCACCTAAAAACTATCAAATTAAGCACAAAGAATTAAGATAAATAAGTGCCTATCAAATTCCCCACACTTAGACCTTGCTAGTCCCTTAGCAAGCTAACTAAAGAAAACTCTAAAACTAAAACTAAAACAAGTATTGATTCCACTTTCGAAGGTGTAAGGCGGCACTTAGCACGTGATGCAAGCCTTTAAACCTTTAATCGAAGACATTAAAGGAGGAGTTATAGTCTCCTGAGGGTTTACTTAACTAGAACGACACCCACAAACATTTAGGATATAGACATTAGAGAGATCTTTCTAATGTTTTGAAAGAGATTTACACTCACAAAGGTAGTAAAAACAATATGGTCAAAGCCATTTAAGTAAGTCTCAATATCATCCAAACAATTCAAAACAGTTCTCCAATCAATATCTAAGCACTTTCAAATCTCAATCTAGAAATAACAAATAAATAAGCATTCCATCATCGTAGACCAATGAACTTTCAAGTGCATACTCAACCAAAATTTGTATTTCCATCCTATCAATGAGACAAAATAATAACCACCAAAATTTTGAAATAAGCTCATAAGTGAAAACAAGTCATCAATTTTTTTGGGGCTACTAGCCCATCATCATTTTTTTTATTTGGGGCTACTAGACCATAACATCCTCCACTAGTGCTTTTAAATTGATTTGCATAATTGCTTGGCACTTTGAACTTGTTTACACTCTTTTTTTTATGCTTTTTTTTTTTCTAGAGAGACAATACTTCCTCATTTCTATACCGTGCCTCTTATCCTCTTTTTCCTACCTTATTACTCCATTTTTTTTAGAGTGACAACTATGGTAAGATCAAAAGTATCTCTTTTCCTCTATATAACTCAATATACATCCCCCCACACTTACTCTTGTGAATCATTTTTAAGCTCAAAGAGGTCTTTGTTTGCTTTCTTTTGACTCAGATAGAATGGCATACAAGTTCAGGGAATAAAATCACTTCAAAATCCATTTTTCATACTAAAAATTACTTATCACTTGCTAAATTTTAAAAGAGCAAAGCCTTTACTCAGAATCTTTTGGAAAAAGTTTCTCATTACTTGTCCATCTCATCAACCAACTCAAAATAACTATTGAAAACATTGTAAAAGCTTTTCATTCATGCAAATACTAATCCAAAACAATTCGAAAAATACTCTCCATGTCTTGACTCTAGGATCTAAAACTAATAGATTACCCCCCACACCTAAATTACACATTGTCCTCAATGTGTGCTTAGAATGAATGCTCAAAACACAACAATGAATGAAAAACACATATTGAAACAACGCATACAATGACTGGTTAAACATTCATGCAAGTGTAGCAACATAAGCACAACTTATGCAAGACAAACCTTAAGCAGTTCAATAGATCATGAGTTGACTAAAACAGCATCCTTAATCAACTAAATGTTGTATTCATCCAAATCATGCTTTGCATAAATCAATCAACAAATCAAACTTGCATAAAAGAAAGTAATCTCTAGATCCTTTAAACTAAATGATATGCAAAATAAAAGAGAAAATAAAAAACTAAGAAAATAGAACTATATGCAATTCTAATTCAAACAAAACAAGTCATGGCATAGCAATTTAATGAAACAAGAGAGAGTGATAGAAAAGCTTATTGATTTGGTGAGCTCATCCAAACAATGTGCAATTCTCCTCAATCCATTGCATTTTTGACAAGCATGTCTTGCTCTGGGTCCAATGGCGTAAGTCCACGTGAAAAGGAAAGAGCAACGTCGTTTCTGATGTTGCCCGCTCCCGGTTGGGGTTACCCGGGGCCGGGTAACCTTAGATTCCCTTTTCAAAACTCAACACTTTCTGATGATACCCGCCCCCGGTTGGGGTCATCCGGGGCTGGGTAGCCTCAGAATTTGTTCTCCATGCTTTTTCACTAGGCAAATTTGCCATGTTGAACACCATGCTTTGAATCACCTATATGCTATAAATAAGAAAAGCTAAAAACAAAAGTCAAACAATTATAAATAAAAGAAGAAAAATTAAAAGAAATAGAGATTGGGTTGCCTCCCAACAAGCGCATTTCTTTAATGTCTTTGGCTAGAACTTTCCATTCTCTATTTGTCAAGGAGGATCTTTCCACCTTAATGCAAAAATCAAATATGAACAAAATCGAAATATATGAACATATAAGAATAAAACAAAAGTAAAAAGATATGGAAGGAAGTCACCTATTTTGCTTAAAGGAACTCCATGGATGGCTAGTAAAGCCAATGCTCTTGTTGCTGCCATGGTGGATTTGTGCAAGAGCATCTTTGATTGAAAGAAATTAACTTTAGACTCCTCTTGCATTCTCAGCATCTTGGCAACTTTGCGAAACTTGCAGGCATCATCATTCTTAAAAAATGGCTCCATTGTCACCCATTCATCATATGAATCACCATTGAAGCACCCAAACTTCAAAAACTTCTCAATCCCTTAGAAATCATGATTCTCACATATCAAAATCTCAACTGGAGGAGATTTATCAACCATATTGACTTCGGATGCAGAATTTTCACTTAAAGTTGGCTTGGGAAGGCGTTGAGGTTGATCGGCTAAAGAAGTTATCTTTTCAAGTTCATCTAGGCAAGTTGTTGTTTCGACCTCTAGAAAGGTCGAGTTCAACTTCTCCAGAGGTTGAATTAGGAGATTTTCTAAATTCTCTTCTTTTTCAGCTTCATTCTCACCTTGGTTCACCTCCCATGCTTCATTTTCGTCTTCCTCAAGGGCATTTAGGTAAGCTTCAATCCTTCCTAAGGAAGCAACAAGTTGTGCCATTTGATTCTTGATGCTTGTGAGCTCTCCATTATATCTCAATAAGGTCTCATTAGTCTTCAACTGGCTTTCAGTCAATTTCTACAAAAGTGCCTCCACATTCGAGTTCTGCTCATGATTTGTTGGTTGAATTTGAACATGTTGTAAGAATTGAATTTGTTGTTCGTCCAATTGGTGATAACTTAAATATGGCTCATAGTAGGAACTATGAAAATGTTGATCTCCATGTTGCTCATATGGTGGATAATCTTCATAACCTGAATTGTAAGAACAATGGTTGTAATAAGGTTCATAATAAGAAAATCCATTATAAGAACTAAATTGCTCCATAATAAAGAAAATCGAATTTAAGTTCAAGGAACGAGGAAACCAAATTTTGCCAATAATCCTTCAAGCCTTAAATGAAAGGGTGACTTGAATAGCAGTGCCTAATGCCTAAACCTGCAAAGTTACAAAAAGAGCACCAAAAACAAAAACACAAAAATAAAGTAAAGTAGTAAAACAAACCAACTCTCCGGCAACGGCGCCAAAGTTTGATGGGTGTCGTTTACCACCAAAAATAAATTACTAAACTTTCCTATAGACAGGGTAAGTTCAGGTCGATCCCACAGAGAGTTGTGTTAACTACTTTACTCTAGTTAATTCTAAAACTAACAGTTTTTGGGGTTTTTGTGAATAAGTGAACAATAAAAATAAATAAATAAGAAAATAATAAAATTAAGCAACAAGATAAATAAATACTCCAATCCCAAACACCGACTATTCAGGTTGATCTGATCATTGAAACAAAAGATATCAACATATTCATCAAGATAGAAGGCGTAGATTAACAACAAACGCTAATTAATCCCATGAATTCACCACAATACTAATTAAAGCGAACGCTATTAACTAGCCTAATTGAGGTCCTAACCCTATGGCAAACGCACAATAGAATTCAAGGTTCAACAGCATTAAGTTTAGTGAATTATAGCCTACACAAATAATACTCCCCAAACGGGCAAGCATTCAATTTGCATTCATGATTTCCTAGTGAGTTCCAGCTATCTTTCGATAACCCCTCCCATTCACTAGTTGCTACCATGTGAAACCTAACCGAACGGTATAGACACTAGCAATAGATTTATAACCCTAATTAATAAGTTGCGCACCAAATCAATTAGAAATCATAAAAACATAAAGATAAAATCTGAAATCATAAAATACCAAGATAAATACTCAGGTTAAGAACATAAATCTCACAAATCAACCCAAAAGTCTAAGCAAAGAATTGGAGAGAAAAACTTATCTCATATTGATGAAAACCAGGAACAAGAAAAGTAGAAGAGAGATAGATCTAGATTGTGTAGAATTGTGTACAAAGACTCCCATTATATAGGGGCTAAATCCTAATCCTAAAATATCTAGGAAATAAATAAATAATTAATAAATATATTTAAAATCCTAAAAAGACTAGGAAAATAGCTAAGTTGGGTCTAGACTTGGTCTAAAAGTGTTGGGATTAGACTTGATTATGAGATCTTGGAGAAAAAGCCCATTTGAAGTAGGAAAAATCGTCTTAAAAGTCATCAGAATTGCGACCCACCCGCTCCCGGGTAGGTGAGTACCCGCTAGCGGGTGGCCTCAGGAATTGAGTAAGAATTGGCGCTGACATTCTGAGGTTGCCCGCTCCCGGGCAAGGGGTCGCCCGCTCCCGGATTGTCTCAGCATGCATTTTTGAACTTTTTTCCTCTTTTTGCTATCAAGACTCGATCTTCAGATTAATTCTCCAATTTCTTCACAAAACTGCTTGATTTGTCTCGTTTCATAATTAATATCTCCAAAAGTACCTATAAGACTAAAACAAAGCAATCAAGTATCAAATCCAAATATAGGCACCTAAAAACTATCAAATTAAGCACAAAGAATTAGACCTGGCAATCCGTGTTTCGTGTCGTGTTTACATAGGGTATAAACACATATTAGGTATGACACGAACACGACACGATTAATAATCGTGTCACGAAATCCAAACACGAACACGGGACATGTTTATAAACGTGTATACAGGATACGACAGGACATGACATGATTAAGCTGTGTAACAGGTCTTGACACGACACAACACGTTTGACACGATGCAATTTTTCAAATATTTCAATTAACTAAACTATATATATAATGATATATATATATAATTAAATATAATTGAATATTTTTTTTATAATAATTATTTGGGTATATTAGATATTCAAAATATAAGTTATTTAAGGGTTTTAATTAGGCGTGTCTAACGTGTCGTGTAACAGGTTTTTCGTGTCATCGTGTTACCTGTTAATTAAAGCGTGTCACTCGTGTCTTAAACGTGTTAATCGTGTTTTGACACGATTATGACACGAAACACGATAATCTTAATCGTGTCCGACACGATTCAGACACGAGACACGATAAGCCAAACACGAACACGGCTAAACATATCTCGTGTCGACCTGTGTCGTGTCGTATCAGAACACGAATTACCAAGTCTACAAAGAATTAAGATAAATAAGTGCCTATAATAAACACCAATTGATTTTTCAAGTTTGAATTATCGTAAGAGGACAGGTTACGAAGAAGTAAAAAACAGAGCAATATTTTGTCTTGCAAGTGGTCTCTCTCAAGAATTGGTCCTAGAATATAAATTATCAATCCAAATTAAAAAAAAAAAAAAAGACTTGGTCCAAAACCAAGACTGTACGGCAGCTGGCCAATGGCCATTTGTTTACATTTAAGGAACCAGCACACGTGACAAAGACTGCCCCAATTCCAGTCAGAAGAAACCCAACGAGGACAAGAACTTTGATGTGAAATTTGTAAGAAGAAAAAAATCCTACCAAACAGGGAATTACTTTTTCTTCTCTCAATGAATTGTCAACCTAGATATGTCGTTTGCTTCTGTATTTTTTTGACCATTTTGCTCTAATCACTCCAATCTCCATTAATCTCAATTGGGTTCTATTGTGATGTTAATGATCAACAATATATACTTCATATGGGATATTATTGGTACGTTTCTGCATGATAAGTGGCAATTTCATGCTTTTTTTTCTTTTCTTTTCTCCCCTTAATCCTTTGTTCTTTTGATTTGAAGTAAAAGGAAGGAACAAATATGGGCTCCCCTCACATGGGATATATATCATGAAAATTTTTGCTTTCTTGAGATGCCAATTTCAAGTCTACATATCTTGACTAGGAAGCCTCGTTTGCCAATAAAACATGAGGTGTTCATGAATCATGATAAAGGAGTATAGGGAAATTAAAGAAAGAAGAAAAGCATTTCAAGTTGATCTTTTTCATAGATTTCCTTTGAAAAGGAGGTGAAAAAGGGAAGCAGAATTTAGGTTTCAACACGGCTCAACTTCGGAATATTAATTGAGGTCTAACATAATTACTAGATACAGGAGAATTCACATAGAACAAAAATTGTTGGGGAATAATATACCATCAATCAAATAAACAGGGGTTAACCTATATGTATGTAGTAGAGTGTTAATATTGAGACATGTGTCAAATTTCATTAGTTTTTACTGTCAAAATGTCAACCTCAACTTGTGAGAGAATGAAATACTATGCTTAGTGGAACACATCATCTTGTTCATTTATTAGATTATCCCAAATTATGATTAACTTTCAAAATTATTATTGTAATAATAAATAATGGCTTTATTCTCGAGTCCTTTGACACCCTATTTTTTCCCTTTAAGGTGATGAACTTTGCTTTGCTAAACCCACCACCATGCTTCATCCTCATAAGTCATAACTTAGAAGAAGGCATATTCATGGAACTTTCATCAAATCGTTTGAATCTTTTTAACTGATCGCTATCCTCTCTTATAAAAATGGTGTTGACTTACAACTGTGGCGCCCTGGAATCGAATCGAATCGAATGCTTTTCATATCTTTTAGATATTTTTTCAGTACTTTTGATGCTTTCTGTTATATAATGGCTGATAAATTATGAACCCTCGGCTAAGCTTTCATGCCCTATATTAACAGTTTGTTTGGATTGAGGGACCAGTAAGGAACGGGACGGGACGGGAGGTCTTTTTTATTAGTGACCCATGTTTGGATTGGAAATTAGATTTGATCCATGGGTTTTGGAGGACCAATTTTGGTCCTTCTTGATCCTTATAAGTCCATATTTTTTGGTACTCCAAATTGGAGTACCAACAAGGTCCAACAAAGCTTTTATTTATAAAATGTTAGGTGATCCCTCATGTTCCGTACTTTTTATATTTTAAACAATCCAAACAAGAATTGGTCCTTCCCTTCCTTTCCTTTAAAAATCCCTCATTTCCCATCCTATCCTGTCCTTTACTGATCCCTCGAAAAATTTATCCAAACACACCGTAAAGAAATGTACGATTTCTAGTCCTAGCATTCCATGATTCTTGTGATCCCTTTGCTTCTTAGTATTATGGCACCAAATCAATAGCCAAATTAAGTATAGTTTTGTCAGATGAGCCAGCACATAAATATATATTTTTCATTAATGGAAACTGGAAACTGCTCGCATATTGCTTATAATCTTTTCCATTAATTCGGAATTGCTTTTGATTTCTTAATCCATAAATATTCGTCGGCATTACTTGTTTATACTTTCTCTTAGACTTTAGATTAGACCCCTTTTGAGGGTGTGGGCCGGTATATTGGTATGGTGGAGGGACTTCTAACTCCACTGGCTCTCCCAAATTCGGCAATTAGACTCTTGGTGCTCCTAAAACGGCAATAAATTAGTTTTGCTTGCACTTTCCACGGAAATGGGAAAATAACTTTGACACCTTCAAGGGAATCATATTCCCTCTATATTGATGGGAGAATGAAACCCAAGATAGAGTTATTTTCTTAGGAAAGTGTCATACCATATGCAGGAAGGAATCACTCTCTGTTTGATAAAATTTCCATGAAAAATTAAAACTTTCCTTCGTACCAAACGCCTCCCAAAACCCGTTCAAGAGTATTGGTCAGTACGAATATTGTGTGGTGTTGATGCCAAATCTTGTCGTGACCCAACTTTGAGAATGAAAGAGTTCCAAGTGGCCTGCAAGAGAGAAAACCGTTAGAGGAAGGACTTCACATGTATGACCCTTTCCGACGGTCAAGTTAGTAGAATCCTGGACGTGTATAGTGAGAGTTGGAGAATATGGCATAATGTCAAATAATGAGAGAGTATACCTTAGTCTTTACCTTGTTCTGTTAGAAAATTTCTGAAAATAAGAAAAGAGAAACAAGAGTTCGAGAAGCCAAGTTTTCTCAAATACAATATCGTCTGACTATTTTCACAAACAAGTTCTATTTGGGATACAATAAAACCACTTAAGAACAATCAGAGAGAAGAAAAATTATTGGTGTATTAAAAATGGGGAAAATACGTTTTATTTATAGAACGTGATTAGAGACATCTTTCCAGGGTAACTGTTCATTAAACATGTGTCCTTTAAATATGAAAAACTGTAAATACCGTTTTTAACAGTTTATCACATTAAAAAAAATACCTCTTAACCGAAAAATGATATCTGAACAAAAAAAAATTAAGATTTAGAAAACTTAAAAGACTAATAAAATTAGTCTATTACCTAGGTCCAATTGTAGGAATATCAAACCCAAATGACTTGAAACCCCACTTGGGCCATGTCATCCAAGATAAGTACATTTTAAGGTAAATAGCTCTTTATAAAGCACTTTAACTTTTGGTTACTAAGCAATGTGGGATAAACCACTCAAAAACAACAAACTATATACTCTCTCCGTTCCGAATTGAATGACCACATTTGATTTTTTTAGGTCAAACAAAGCCATCTTTGACCATTAATTATTACAAAAATATAATTTTTAATTTTTTTTAAAATAAACTTTGGAAACTTTAAAATTTAAAATTTTCAAAACATATTTTTTAAAAATTTTAATTGTATAAAATTTTTTCATAAATAATGGTAAAAAGCGACTTCGTTTGACAAAAAAAAAAAATCCAATGTGGCCATTCAATTCGGAAGGCTTTTGGGTCTTAGTAGGCCTCTTGAGGCTAATGGACCTTTGGGCCTAAATTGACGATGCTCAACAATCGCTCGCTTATAGAGTTTTAGGAATTGAGTATTTCATTTCACTGACAGATTATGTGATTGTTGTAACTATAGGAATATACAACGCATATGAGATCTCAAATATATAGTACCCCAAAAAAAGTTGAAGTTTTCAATTTATTGAGGTATGAGGTATCAATCTATAATAAAAAAACCAGTTTTACTACATGTAAATGCATATCCGATGAAAAGATCAATAGGTAAATTTTTTTTTGAGGGAATCAATAGGTAAAATTAATTAAAGGAACATATTTGGTACACATATATGGTAAATTATGTAAATTACCATATATATTTACATTTGGTACACATATATATTTACATATATGGTAAATTATGTAATTCATTCCTTTTTGTCCTAACTTTCTTCCTCATTATTACATGAATCTGTTGCAAGATATGTTTGTATCCCATAATGTTTGGCGTGGAGATTAGAAGTATTGGAAAACAGGTCACAAGCATTTCCGGCCCCTCTTTAATCTCATGTACGATTTGTCTAATGCAAAGATCCTTGTGTAATAAGTTTGGGGATTTCATTCATGCAAATCCATTAACTTATTATCTCTGTCAAATCGAATAAGGGAAATGCAGCCAAGTTAGACAAAATGGTGCCTGTGGGAATCTTGCAAATTTTAGCCGAGATATCATTTTTAATAACAGTACCAAGGAAAAAGCCCTCAAAAATTAATTTTTATTGCTATTATTAAGTGAAGAACAAAACATGTGTTACCAAAAAATTTAAAGAACATGTTGACCAATAGAGATCACTATGGAATCCTGATTTTCGCCGAAAGTGTTAGGACTTAGGAGAGGGACTGACTTTGTTTATTTTTTCCTGTCTGTCAAATGCTTTAAAAAGATATATTCTTGTTCTTGATGCTAATTTAATGACAATTGTTGAACTACGCGTAAATCAAGTATCTTAAACCCCTTCAATTTCTAAAAGTCATCAATTATTTTTCCTAAAGGAAGCGAGGAGGACCGTGACTATAGAATAGAGCCTATAAATTCAAGTAGCAAAGGCACGAATAAATCAACTGAACTAACTTTGAAGGAAGAAAACAGGAACGTGAAGCTATTTGGCAATTTGGCATGGTCAACGAGATCGGATGAAAAGTGAAGAATGCCGAAGTAATAATCCTATAGTCTAGTCAATACTCAATAGTAGCATCATTTTTTTTTTTTTTAAATACTAGGAAATATATATCTAGAATCTAATTAAGACATAGTAGGTTGTAAGGAAAAGAAAAAAAAATCAAGAAATAGTTAAAGGTTTTAAGGTTCGAGGCGTAGTGCTCTGTTTTGTATAAATATAAAATAAGAATCACCAATTCAAGAGCAAAATTTTTGTTAATAATTAGGAAAATGATATTTGTATATCCATGTTTCCGCTATTATACTGGCATTTCTAACGAGTAATTCAAATGACCATTTTTTTGAGGTAATTTTACAATTACCATATATATAATTAATAGGCTTATTATACAAAGAGGAGATTTAGACTAAGTTGAGCTGGATTATAAGATGGAAAGAGAAAGAATTCTTAGTTTACTTCGAACTAAGTCAGTTCAAAGTTTGGCACATAAACATAATTCGCCAAACATATCTACAGAAGATGCTTCAAATTGGCTAGCCAAGCTAGCCCAGTAGCCATCAAGGTCGGCCTAAGATTTCTACAATTCCGAAGAATAAATAAAGCTGCAGACTAAAAGCCATGGAAGCCCTGAATACAGACAACACAAGTCTTTTTCCTTAGTTTCGGTCTGAAAATGTATTGATTCCATTTTATAGATTTTATAAGCTAGTTTAGCTACAGGGACAAGTAACTGTTAGTTTTTACTTTTTTAGTTGTTAATTTTATAACCCAAAGTGCAATTTGCCGCCTAAGAATGTGATTAACAGTGTTCCAAGTGAAGAATATGTAATATGGAAAACTTGTCCAGCCATCTTTGTCTGTCGAGAAGAGACAAGTCATAAGAAACAAAATGAAATGTGCCCTTGTGTGAAAAGTTCTAGTGCAATTTCTTTGATACCATCAAATGATGCCCAAATACTTGCTGATAAATGACTTCCCAATGCCTTCTCTTTAATGTTGATTGGTTGAATTGGTCTGGGATTTCAATAAAATTATAGTAATAAACAAGAGATTGATGATTTTGGAATGAAGCCAAGTTGTTGAAACAGGACAAATTCAATAGTATATGCCTCTAAGACACCGAAAATTAATATAAGGGCTAACAGTTACAGTAAGCAATGAGCTACAACTTGGTGTTTTCCTTAGTTTCTAGGAACTACAATGGCTTACACACCTTCAATTACTGAAGAGTTTTCCCACTCACCGAAACTTTCACCTTTGAAACACTCCAGTGTGGAAATCTCCCCTAAACTAATTTCACTTCCTACTAAATACTCTATCGAGGAAGAGGCGAGAGCTAATCATTCGCGAGAATTTAGCAGTTGCATCCCTCCATCCAGCTTGCAGAAGGTTAAAATTTACCACTGCTTTTAATCATGTCACATATTTCATCATGAGTACTACATCACCAAATATTTGCTCTCTTGTGAAAACAGACTGTTGCAGAACTCGTAGGCACATTCTTTCTGGTCTTTGTAGGTTGCGGCGCAGTTATTATCAGCCAAGATCATGATCTAGGTGTGGCGGGAATAGCCATTGCATGGGGCCTAGTACTAACGGCAGCAATATATGCAGTTGGACATATCTCTGGTGCACATTTTAACCCTGCAGTCACTCTAGCCTTTGCTACCGCCCGCAAATTTCCATGGAAACTTGTAAGGAATAGTTAGAAGCATTTCTTCTTACCATTTACAGCAACATATGTATTCAAAATTCTCTTTAGTATCAGCTTCATGTATTAATAACCTTGGTTGCTTGTGGGTTAAGGTACCTACGTATCTGTTGGCTCAAGTGCTGGGAGCAACCCTTGCTAGCTTGACCCTCAGGGTATTGCATCATGAAAAAGATAAGATCAAATTAGCGGTGACCCAATACCAAAAGCCACAAACTAGTGATCTTGAAGCCCTCACATGGGAATTCATAATCACTTTCTTCTTGATGTTCAACATTTGTGCTGTTGCTACCGACCACAGAGCCGTAAGTTTATGTTGCTCTTACCTGCTGGTATTTAGTGTAACGGTTCTGCTTCCCATTACCATTTTGGAGAGACAAAAGATAGAAGAAGAGTTATTTAACTTTGTTTTTATGTTCCTTTTCAATTCACCAGGGATCAACTTGAGAGATTAGGAGTTTTTGGCTTTACATATCTATATCTATACTATATATAAAATTACGATTAAGGGGAAACTTTATGTTTTTCGATTGTACCTTATTTTTAAAATATATTTTTAATTGTACCCTTTTTTTAAAAACATATTTCTAAATTATCATTACAAAATAATATTTTAATTATTCCATTATTTTTTTAATCATAAATTATTCCATTATTAATTACTTAGATTATATAATAGGTATATTAAATTATAAGAAAATCAATTTGACTTTTTGTTTCCAACATCCTATTTAATTTTGTCTTTTGTCGATTTTCCAACCGTTCTATTTAATTTTGCTTTTTATCTTTGTCTCCAACGCCCTATTTGGGCTTAGATAATTTGAAGCAAATGTGCAATGAGTATTTACTTTGGATGGTCCAAATTCTCATTCTTATAGGGCTTTTTTTTGATCTGTTTTGGTTAGGAAGATTATCAAAATTTCATAGTGTTGTTATCAAAATTTCAAAACGAGGTTATCAAAATTACATAATGTGATTATCAGAATTTCATAGAGGGGTCAACAAAATTTTATAGAGAGATTATCAAAATTTCATAAAGAGGTTATCAAATTTTCAAAATGTGTTTACAAAAATTTCATAGTGGTATTTTTGGGGAGGTTATCAAAATTTTATAGTATGGTTACCAAATTAGGAAGATTATTAAACTTTTATTATGAAGTAATCAAAATTTCAGGAAGGATATCAAAATTTTATAGTTTAGTTTTCAAAATTTCATAGTATGTAGATCAAAATTTCATAGGGAGATTAACAAAATTTCATAATGAGGTTATCAAAAAATCATAGGGAGGTTATCAAAATCTATAATTATCAAGATTTCATAAGAAAGTTGTCAGAATTTTATAGGGAGGTTTATCAAAATTTTATAGGAAGATTTATCAAAATTTCATAACGAGGTCACAATTTCATATTGTGATTATCAAAATTTCAGAGTGTGATTACTAACATACTAACAATTCATATGGAGCTTTTTAAATTTTCATAACGTGGTTATCAATATATCATATGGAGGTTATCAACATCTCATAATGTTGGTTATCAAAATTTCATTGGGAAGTTATCAAAATTTCATATCGAAGTCTTCAAAATTTCTTAGAGAGGTTTACAAAATTTCATAAGAAGGTTTAAAAAAAATTATAAAAAGGTTCTTGAAATTTCATAGTATTATTATTCAAATTTCATAGGAAGGTTATCAAAATTTCATAATGGGATCATAAAAAATAGTGTAATTATCATAATTTAATAGAGGAGTTATCATAATTTTATATGAATATTTCATTTAAACACATTGGGCCACGTGCAACGCAGGTGAAAGCTAAAACTAGTTGACCAAAATTGCCATAATATTTTTACTTATTTTTGTCTCTCGTTTTCCTTTTTTGATCTGTTTTCATAATAAGATTGTCTCTCGTTAAGCATAGTGATTCTTTATTTTTTGATTGACCAAAACAGAGCAAAGTGATCACTGGAATTACAATAGGTGCTACCTTGGCGTTTAATGCCATTATAGCTGGGTAAAGAACTTTCCCTACACCATTTCGAGAACTTTTCTGCTTCACTATTCTTCTTACTATTCTTTATGCTCAAAATTTTTTGATAGTATTCTGGTAAAATTCTTGTTTTGTGCAGCCCAATCACCGGTGCTTCGATGAACCCTGCAAGAAGTTTAGGCCCCGCTGTTGTCTCCGGTGTTTACAAAAATCTATGGGTTTTTATTGTAGCTCCAATTCTTGGAGCCTTGTTTGCAACTTTGGTTTATAGTATTCTCAGAGTACCTGAACCAGAAAAGCCTGAGGAGGGTGAGGTGTGATCCACATCCATAGATATCCCACTCAGAGAAAGAAGAGGAGTAGATTATTTTTTTCTTTCATAAATGCCAGACAGCAATGTTAAAATTGTATTACTAAGGGAGCTCACTCAATTTCTCCTGCTCATTGATGCTTATGTTTGTGAGAAATCAAAACAGAAAATAAATGAAATTTGGCAAAAATAAGGTCACCAGCAACTCAAAAAAAGGCATTCTGCTGTTATTTTTCAAGCCTTTAGCTGTGAATGTGGTAAAAGCTGGACAAACAAATAGATAGCAACCAAATATGAATTACAGTAACTTCCTAATCAGTTAAAGTTAAATACACAAACCTGGTTTTATTAGATGGCTACACATTTCTACCATGACTCTTCCTTTTCTTATGAAGAAGACAAAATACTATACAGCAGAACTATGTTTATGGTACAACAGGGGCAAAAGATAACAGATCAGCTGCCTTATCAAATTTCAAGTTTCATACACATAGGAGGTCAACTGCTGATCAAGTTAGATTGGGGACTACAGATGGGATTTGATAGAGAGGCATTCTTATCATCCCATTAGCCCACCTGAGGCATTCTGGCATTCCGGTCCTCAGGGTGTATCTGTTTTACCTGTAGACAAGACAAAGATTCAGACTTGAGATTAAGGGACTCATATTGTGGAAGTAATTGTGGAAGTAATTGTAGTTACACTTCGAAAACGCTTACATTAGATTATTGATCAATATAATACATCTGTATTTTAGAAATCCTATGGAGTTAGTAAGTTCAATGTGGAGAGCAGCTCTTATTAGTAAGATACAATTTCAAACAAAGCTTCTCCAGTTATCAGGCAGGTGGAGCTTGCATCCACATTTCTTTGTAACACCAATTAGAGTAAAACTTTTATTTGCAGCCATGTGTTGTAAAATAAGGACACTCTGAAAAAATGACTGAATTGCTCTTACCCAGTTTGAGATAGACGCCTCCAATTTAATATTTGGTGGGACTGTGGATGCCTCTGCAAATAAGATGAGCTCGCACCAATACCATTTTCATCACCTATGAACTGCTCTGAATAACTAGAAGCTGGAGGAGACCAAACTGGAACAACTCCTCCATCCCTTTCTCTCCGACTACTACTACTAGAAGATTCTGCAGTGGAATCCTCAGCATTTCCAACTGCCATCGGGAAATTAATTAGCGGAAAAGTGTTGTTGTTACGAGTTGTTTGTGCAATCCCTTGGTCTAATGTGTCTCTTCTTGGTTCTTGATTAATATTTACATTTCTTGGAACTTCTGCTCTGCTGTCTTCTGCTGATGTTCTGAGATCCAAAGAAGATTCTTCCTCTTCACCTCTCAAGAAAGAAGAAGTCATGCTAGGAACCATCTGATCCGCATATCGCCTAGTTGTAGCTGGAGCATTGTTCCTCGCTGGTTCAATAGTTTCCTCCATTTGTATGTCTTGAGGAAAGGCATATGGCGCTGATTCAGAAGAGTCTCCAAGGCCTTCCTCAGTTCCATTCTCAATGGCAGCCCTTGAAGCTGCTTCTTGTTGCCACATCTGTGAAAGTGCTTCTTCCAATCTGGCTTTTGCAGCATCTATTCCTACAATAGGGAGAGGATAATTGGACCCAAGTTCAATCCCAGCAGCTTGGAGCACAGATTCAGGAGCATTCCATGGATGGTGTATCCAATCAGTTGGAAGTCTTGAGAGTTCTGGAAGCCACCGTCGGACATATTCTCCATTTGGGTCAAATTTGTAACCCTCAAACTGTAGAAAGCATTAACTGGATGAGAAAGCTTGCGGGATATATCATACAAGAAAATGTTTGAACAGATGAGAATGCATATGCTAGATGTTAAGACTCTTATTTGGCCAAAAAAAAAAGATGTCAAGACTCTTATGGGTGGGCTTTCTTATTAATAAACAGATACCACTTTAAATAGGGAAGAAACTACTAAAAAGGAATAAAGTTTTAATTTTCTTGTAAATGGTTTAAAAATTTATGCATTGCAGTATACCTGAAATTAGGAAACAATTAATAGTCAAACAGAGTTCAACAGCCAGAGACAACAAAGTTCAGATAGAAGTACCAAATACTAAAATGAAACAGATCCGAAATAAAATGTTTGAACAATTTGAGAACAAGTAACATGACGTTTAATCAACTTTTATGACAACAGAATTCATGATTAGATGAACGTGTCAATGGAAGAGATTCTCAAGAAAGCTTAGAATCTAGAATGAGTTTAAAAACTAGAAACTCAACTATGTCTTAGTATCTTTATAACCAGTAGAAATATGTATCTTAAGGTGCATCAAAAACCAAGTTACAAAGATAAACTGCAGGACAGGTAATAAAAGTTTCAGCCAAACCTGTGGATTATCTATGCGATCAAACTCACGACCATCGGGAAGTGTACCAGATATATACTGCCAACCAAGAGCATCGCTTTCTAAATCAGCATCCAAAAGGGTATCCCAAAAATACTTCATACCCCATCTCCATGGAAGCTGCAGAACCTTTACAAAGAAACTAGAAACTACAACTCTTATCCGGTCGTGTAGCCAACCAGTGGCCCACAACTCTCTCATGCCAGCATCCACCAGTGGATAACCGGTTCTACCTTGTCTCCAGGCCTTAAAATAGCCCTCATCTACCACCCATGGGAAAAACTTAAGATGCCCAAGAAGAGGCCTTTCATGACTGTAAGGATGGTTAAAACTCATATACCTTGAATATTCCCTCAGACCAATTGACTTGAGAAACAAGTTGACACTCTCCTCACCAGCCTTGTTCCCTTCATTGGCCCATAGAACCTGCTTGATACGGACAAGATGAAACACTTTTCTCACACTCACCTCCCCGAAGTGCAAGTGGGGAGAGAGAAATGAGGTTGTAGCACTATCAGCCTTTCTTCTATTCTTAGAGTACTCAATTAGCGCTCCATTGATGAATGTGGTCAAAGCCTTATCAGCATTGCTCCATCCAGGTGACCATGCTCGAGCCAGAAGTGCATTGCTGCCTTTCTCTAAATCATCTTCAAACACCAATTGATCCGAAGGACAAGTTGAAACATTACCTAAAACAGAGAGACAATTAACATGTACCATAAAAAAAGAAGGAAACAATGCATTGTAATGTCAGGAAAGACTTCATTGCCAGTTAAATTCTATATATCAGAATCAAATGCATTCACAATAGGGCACAAAAAGGACAGTGATTTATTATAGGTGACCAACCTGAAATTATTCTCTTAGGTGGAAGAAGTGGAGAATCAGGGTCAAAGGGCATGCTAAGGCATCTTTCCCAGAAACCATCAAAAGTAGTGAAAGGGCGCCCTTGAGCATCATTTACATCCCATGGTTCATAGAGTAAATCTGCATTGAAGGATCGAACTGCTACACCATGAGTCGTTAACACCTCCTTTGCGCGATGATCTCTAACCAGTGATATAGGATCTGTAAAGCAATAAATAATCTGTAAATGTTAAATTATAGAGCCATTTCTTTGGTTTCCTAAACCATATCATAGGGACAATAACGAATGTACAAGTTTGTTAAAGGTAGATTTACTCAAAATAAGACTAGACAAATATGTTTAATCAATTGAAGACGCTAACACTTCAGCACTGAACAGAGGAAAATATAATTATCATAAATTCATAATGGAAACTGTGCCAATCTTAATAGTATCAAACGATTCATATGAAACCTCAAGGAAAAAGAACATACACGGAAACCCATAATTGCATAAGGCCTAATTATGGAACAGCTGATTCCACAATCATTAGAAGAAATAAGAGAACAATCAAGTAACCAATTAGAAAATGAATAGCCAAAAAAGAAAAAGCAGCTTGCATGGTTAATCCGTTAATGACAAGAATCTATATTGATTGGTTCAAGCCTAATAACAGTCAACTAATTTAGTATTGAAAACAGATTAAGATGGGCAAACCCAAAAAGGAGGTGAAAGAGAAAAGCATATAAGAAAATAGTAGTAAAATAATAGCCTAAAGGAAGGTCAATCCACATGATCCATATAATACCCATGCAAACCAGCACAAAAGAATAAATAAACCTTTGACATTAATTTACAGCAAACAATAACAGACAAACAAATTAAGAAAAGAAATAAATAATCTTTCTCAGAGTTATAAATATCATCATCCAACAAAAAGAAGAGAGAGGAAATTGAAAAGGAAAGAAAAGAAAACTAACCATACAAGTGATTGAAGAAGAGCTGTGTGGCACCAGTAGATTTAACAACCTCAAGAAGGGAAGAAACACTATCAGTAGATCTCTTAGTGATGAGACAAGTACCAAGACTCCTCAAAGAAGAATCAAGATGAGCCAAACTATTCTTAAGCCACCACCTTGAAACCCTTCCAGGCTGATAATGGCCTTCTTCTTCAGGTGCCCATATAAAGACTGCAATTACAGCACCTGCCCTTACACCTGCTGCAAGTGCTGGATTATCTTCAACTCTGAGATCCCTCCTGAACCAGACTATGCTACAAGCACCACCTGACATATCTCCCAAAGCTCATCAAAACTAAAATTTTGCAGAAACAAAACCCACCTTTTATCTTTCTTTATTTCTTCCTTTTTTTCTTCCTTTTCTTTTTTCTCTCTCTCAGCTATATACCATGGCCAGGAAATTCTTGTTGTCTAATTAAAAATCTTATCTTTCCTGCTTTTGCCAACAGGAGCAGAACTTTTTAGTTTTATTATTAATTGGAGGAAAAAGTGCATGTGATTATAAGTGGGAGATAGAGGTTTGGCACTTATCTTTTACTTCTTCTAACTAGTTGCTTATTTTTATTTATTTATGTTTTTCTCCTCCTTTTTTCTTGGTTGAATTTCCATAATAAAAAATTGGAAATGAATCCTGGTTGGAGTAGTCTATGAGGACCAATTGCAACAATAAAATGACTTGGCTTGCCCCTCAAAGAGAGAGAGAGATGAGTTTGGGGAGTGAGTGAAGAGGATTGGTTAATGGAGTGGGGATGCAACAAATTGATAGGCAATTTGCAGCCACAACTTTTATTTTCTTAGATTTTTCAATTTCCTCTTATCCTTTGCAAGAAAACAAAAACCTACCCACCTCTCTAGTTCCTTCTCTAATCCTCTCTCTTATTTTTTGACAGGGTGGAAAAACAGTGAAATGATGAAATTATTATGGATTTATTTTTCTTGAAAGGAATAGGAATATATAATTTCAATTTTCAAGACATTCAAAAGTCAATTACCCTATTTCACCTATGTTTTTCAATCAAGTTTATCATATTGACAATGTGTTTTGTTGTTGTTTTTGGTTAATGCAAAGAATTGGGGGATTGCTATTTGATGGTATTTGTACAATTTTTCTTCTTGATAGAAAGTTGAATCTGATTCTTGGTACATTAAGATTACATACATGATGATATTATTATCCCAAGTTGAGATTGCATTGGAAGCTTGGATATTGGAAGGGGACAGCAAGCATGGGCAAGATAGGTATACAGACTACTTGGATTTGGCCTTTTCTCTTCCAAGTGGGCCTCCCTTCTCCTTTTTTTGGAGCTCTTCATAAAGCTCAGATTCCATTTATGTGTCACTGTTAAAAGTGATTTATATGATGGTGTCCCCCTCTCTCCCTTCCCACTAAGTTTTCTGTTTTACTTTTGATTATTCTATTGTTAGTAGCAATGCCCTAATGAAATACTTAGTAAAGTGCATGCTATTTGGATTGTGAGGTTTTAGCCTCTCATATTCAACTTTCTCGGTATTCAATGTGTGTGAGTTTTATGCTGTTTTATTAGTTTGTGTTTAATTGCTCTTGTAGGTCAACAAGAAGGAAGGGATCAATATTATGCGAAGGAGCTTGCTTCATTATGAAGATCCAGGAGATAGTTAGGATGCTAATATTTATACTCATAGTTTAGTTAAATTTGATTGTAATATGTTTGCTAACTATGTGTGGTACGGGACTTTAGCCCAGTGTTTGTAATCCGAATTCTTTGATTGAATGAATCTATTACTAAAAAAAATGAAATACTCACATCAACTACATCATCTTTTTCCCATAAACATAAACATATAAGGAAATTAAGTAAGTTGGGCTTTATCTATCTATATTATATATAAAAGTACGAGTTCTTGTAAAACTTTTGAATCGATCATCATATTCTTATTTTTTGAATATATTTCTTAAATGCCATTACTTAAACTATTATAATTTTATTCTACTAAAAATTCTATTTTATTTAATAAAATATAATATCCCACCTAAAAAAATCTAATATCTTTATAATTACTTTATTTTTACCATTATACTATTTTTTATTAAAAACTTTGATATATTAAAATTTTTTAATATACAGTTTTATTCTACTAAAAACTCTATTTTTATTTAATTAAATTCAATAATTATATAATTATTTTATTTTTACCGTTTTAATTTAAAAGGTTATTGTGATTGATCTATTTCTATTTTACTAGTTTTAGCTTTCATGTGCGTTGCACGTGGCCCAATATGTTTCAATTGAATATTTTTATGAAATTTTGATAACTACCCTATTAAATTTTGATAACCACCATATGAAATTTTGATAATTACCTATAAAATTGTGATAAACTCCATAATAAACTTTGATAACCTAACTATGAAATTTTAATAAACTTTCCTATGAATTTTGTAATCTTCCTATGATTTTTGATAATCTCTCTGAGATTTTATTAATCTCCCTATAATTTTTTAATACTATAGCATGAAATTTCGACAGTCACTCTATAAAAGTATATATCATTATCAGGTTGAGCTCCTCTATTTGGTACTATATAAATCATTCATATTAAGCTCTTCCATTCGCAGCTCGTCCATTCAGTCATACAAACATATATAATTCATATTGAACTCTATCCTTTGATATTATATACATATACATATACATATTCGAATTGAGCTCCTCCACTTGGTAGTATATAGAGCACATTATCACACTGAGTTCCTCCATTTAGTATTCCTCAACATAGCATATTATCAATTTGAGCTCCATTCATTCAACATTACTCCAAATGGTACATTATCAGTTTGAGTGCTCTCATGTTCACCAACCTTCTATGGAGCATATTATTTATTTGAACTCTTTCGTTCGGTATTCCACTACGGAGTACATTATCAGCTCGAGTTCTCCTATCCACCATCATTCTTAGAGCGTACTCTCGTACTCAATCCTCAAAAATTGAGGACTCCCCTTTTCGGCATTCATGGCATATCTCTCATTCATCTCACAGAGCACCATACAGTTCAATAGAGGGTTCATTACCAAATCGAGCATTCTACGACTCAACACTCTCCACATGGAGTATACATCCAGATCAAATACCATTACGTTCGACACTATCTAGTTATGCGATCGGTAAGCTTGTTTAGCTCAGATCCTCCCAACTTGCCCACCTGACGCTCAGTTTCATAGCTGTTTGTTCAATCATTTTAAAACCGCCCTTATACCTACTGGGCAATGTTGAGCCCATATAGAATGGCCCAAAGCCACACTGTATATATATAGAGAACTACTCCATACATAAGGTATGATGGCTCTTTAAACACCTTAAGACCCCACTAACTTCAGTATCTTCAAAAACCTTAATATCCTACTAACTCCAATATCAAAGAGGATCCCCTCTAGACAAAAATCTCGGGGCCCTAATCTCATCACCCGCTCTATTATAGATCACATAAACTTCTCTATTTGATTGATGAGGTTGTCTCCTTAAGAAGTTTCAACAACTCACGTTTAACCCTTGTCCTTAGTGCATTTAACCTCCAATCCCATTGTAATATAATCATCTCTTGTAGTTGTGGGAAAAAAGTATGAAATTCACAATCTTGCAGCGGTATAAATTATCAAATCACACAATATAATTAAATTATTTTATGTTTCCAATCGAACAATGTTGAAAAAAGTGTTACATAACTCAAATATCAAAGGAAACACTAAATTTAAAGGATTACGCAAGAACACGACATGATAATCCAGACACCTCACCCAAGACCTAAATTTCTTTCCCAATTTCAAACATAGAATATCTTACCTTCTCCTTAATGAGAGAAAAAGCTGTATCCTGTTCATTTTTGCAATCAATTGAATAGTGTGGATTTCCTCTATTTGGTACCCACTCCCCTTCTATTCGATACCCATCCCTCATTTTGGTACCCGTTTCCTCCAACCCTAAAATTACCCGCGACTTCCTCTCCAACTCTCAAACATTCCTCTTCAAAACACAATGTCAGTGATTTTTCTTTCCTTTGATCTTTTCGACTGTTAGGTTACCCAGGGCGTCAACTTTTTCCTTTTGATCCCTCAGTTAAGTCATCCGATCTTCAACTCCGTTCTCTCTCCTCGATTCCTACCGAATGCGTGATTTAGCTCGCGTTGGGTGAGCTGCTCTCCTTTCCCAACCCTCATCTGCTCTTGGCTTTTGCGATTATCATGGGTTTTCTTCCTGATGCTTTCGCCCTTTACTCTTGGTGAGTTTTTGATTACTTTTATTCATTTTATCATCTCCTAATTTCTTTTCAATTCACTTGTTTTCCTCCTTCTCCTGCGATTTTGCTTTCGCTCTTACCTGTTTCCTCTCATTCCCGATTTCCTGCTCTCAGGCCACCGAATCTTGCCGCTCCTTCGACTACGCGAAGTTCTTTTTGGCCGAATCAGCCGGCGATCTGGTGGTGGGTTCTCGCGGGAAGGCTTGAGCCAACCCAGTTCAGCCTTTCCTTTCCATCGCCTTTTCCGGTATAATCTCCTGCTTCGCTAGCCATGTTTGTGCATTGTCCATTTGTTACTGTCGTGTACTTTTGGTAGGGTTTTTATATTTAGCTTTGGTTATTTATATTTGGGATGTTGATTTCTTTGTCTTTGGCTATTATTAGTTCTTCAGTTGGCTTTTTGTTAGTCCTCTGTTTTTTATCTCGAAGTTGAGGTCGTGAACATGGAGGATGGATGGGGTGATGGTGTTGCCATTCGTTCCTTTTTAGCAGCGTCGAATGGTGAGGATTTGAACCCCATTTCATGCCTGATTTTAAAATCTATGACTGTAGAGAGTTATGGTTCTTCTAAATCCAAGCTTCCACTTCTACCGACCTCTGGTCAGTGGAGTCTAACTGGACTAAACGCACTCCTTTAAGTTTTGTGTTACATAATTGCATGCACCTAATGTATGTTTGGTACCATCTATTCCTTATCCAGGAACTTGACTCAAATATGAGTAAACATGGCCATGGGGAGATTGATTTTTTTCAAAAGATGGGATAGGCTTGGGATCTGGTTCAGACTATCAAACTACCAGTTGATATCTCTTTTTTCAATTGATAGCTTGATTTAATTCACTAATTCAGAGTTAGTGATTGTCTTTCATTTGAATAGTTCAATTAAAAGGAGTTTATGCATGATAACTTTCAAACTCAATTACATGCATTTATCAGTTTAAACATCTTTTTTCTGGTTTAAAAAAGTTATCTTGAAGTCATCTTGAATGATTGTGATTTGAATTGATGCCTGTTTTTCTTGCTAATGCGAAATGATAGCCTTTTTTTCCTTGCTCAATTCAAGTAATTTTTATGTATTTACTTATGTGTGTGTTTTTATACATGATGAAAACAATGTAGGACGAAGGCACATGTGGTATGCTCAGTGCACATTATAAAAGCATGATCTTAAGGAACCTTGACGAATAGATTCTATAGGCCATCTTCAAAGTGTTTCATTCACTACAGATCAAGGATTTGTATAAATGTTAAATGAAGAAAGGATAGGTGAAATCCTTAATTATTCTCCTTATAATTTGTATAATTTGGTTGTTGTGTCATGGTGACTCTTTTACATTAATTAATGACATCATTTCTGGGGGGTTACTATGTCTTAAATTGATGCGGTAGGTGATAGATGAAAATATTGGTATTTTACATGGACTGCTTATAGATAATTGATAACAGATGTAGTGGACTTTCTGCAAATGCAAAATCAAAAATTTAGGTTGTTTTAGGAATTTTGGTAGAGAGAGAGCCTACACTCGAGGGCCTTTTATAGTGTATGATATTTTCCACTTGAGAATTTTATGTTTTAGTTTGTTCATTAATTTAACAATGTCCAACAACTATAGATATTAACTTTTAGACTACAAGTGAATTTTTCTTCCCTGGTTTGGTCATTTTTGAAGCCTTTTGTGCAAAATTTGGTATTCCTGTTGACTATAAGTTGAATCTCAAAAATTTGGGTATTTAGTGTATATACCTAGGGTGCGATTGGATTCTGCTAATGCTATAAATGCTGAGAGTGTTTCTTAGCATTCACCATGCTTATTAATAGTATGTTACTTTTTATGTGATCTGAGTTCATAATTAAGTGATGATTAATTTTTTTCCCCTAAGATTCACCTTCGAATTTCTCCATGGTGGGTGTATATTCGTGCTGTTGATTGGCAATTCTCTAGAAACTACACAAGTATGCACTCTCGGCTTTCATGTCAGGAGATGACTTAGTCATTTTTTTGTATGCCATGTAATTTTAGGTGCAAGCAATTGGCTAGATCAATGAGCTTTTCCGAGCATCCAAGAACGTGCAACTAATGAACTTTGGAATGTTAGTTTTGCCATTCTCACCTTTGCTCTTGGTTGGATGAATCATGGAAGAAACTACAAATTTGACATGTGCCTTACATGTGAAGTTGCAATATGCATGGCCAAATTGAATTTTTACTTTGCAGTTGATAGTCTTTTAGATTAATGTTTTTGGATTTTTACTTTGTCGTTGATATGTATGCTATACTTTCCTGGGAGTTCTTGGACGGAGGATGCTAACTCTCTGAATTTCTAATGAAGGTTCTTTTCTTTTATAGAGGAATGATGCCGAATAGATATATTGGCTGACTGCTTCAGGTGAGTGTAAAAGATTTATTATTCTTATTAAGAAAATACTAGCCCTTCTATTTTTCCTAACTTTTAAGAATTGAGTCATAGAATAGCTTAAATGATACTCCACTGTGTTGCAGGCAAATGATGGTGAACAGCCATCTGGTTTAAGGATGGATGTTGTAGACAAGTTGAAAACTAATTTCAAATGAATTTGAGATGTGTGCGCATGAAAAAGGTAGGAGAACTTTTAAATTGGATGAGATTTTCGCCTATAACATGGACGATGAGATGATAGATTTTATTGCAATTCCTTCACTGTTCCTTTACTATTGCTGGACCAAATTCTAATAGATGAAATCATAGAGCTCAACTGCAAGATATCCTTCCAAGTTCTGTCTGCATATTTTTAGATTTATGTTAAGAATGACTTCATGCGGTCCTTTGAGCTATTGAATTTTGGGACACCACCTCTTTCTTTGTTTCTGATTTGCCCTCTGTCATTTTATAGAAAATAACTGTTCCTTCAATCTGAACCCTTTCTTTTGTTATTATTCATGCTTTTTTAGTGCTTTAAGTTATGTCCCCCTTGCTGATGCTTGAAGGTATTTTTAGTTGGCATCGGGTATCGAAAAAAATGTTCTTTCTTTTCTCTATAGCCTTCACTGGAAGGTAGAAAAGAGTTGTTTTAAGCAAATTCCCATATTTTCTCATCTGATTGCTTGGTAATGAATGAGGTTTGTTTCTTTTGCAATGCCAAGGGCTTCACTTCACATGTATATCCCCTGTCAGGTATATTCAAATTTCTTTCCTTTTTTCAGTTTTGAAACGTTTGATTCTTCTTAGTCTTTTGTTTAGTGCTATTTTTATTTTATGAGATACTTCGCCCTTGCTTTTCTGAGCTTGTGATTTGAAAGAAATAATGCATTGGTTGGTTTCTACTTCGTGGGTATTCTAGGTTTCCTCTTATCAGGAAATGCTGTTGGTGATGTATTAGTTTGGAAATAATATGTGATTCATATTCATGGTGTTTGAAGTATTGAATCAATTCAAACATATGGTTAATCTCCAATGGATATGCTGTTGGTGATGTATTAGTTTCAGAGAAAAAGCTGGTATTTTAGTCTCAATGATGTGCTTTTACATGGGGTTGATATTTACTAAGGGTGATTAGAACAAAGTATGTGAAGAAATTGGTAAATACAAGGTAAAATTTATCGATGCTAAAGATTGCTTTTTGATCTAAATATATGATGGCATGATAAGTCAGAAATTTTTGTTGTACATATACAATGATATATGGTTTAGACACTTTACCATTGTTGAAACATATTCTAGAATCATCCAGTATAATGGGTTAACTAAGAACCCATCTTTTATGCTTATTGATAAATTTATAAACTGTGTAGTTCCATTTGTTAAGATACCATATTGCTTTCCATTTGTATAAGCATAAATTTTCCTATAGTCAAATGTTCTTTACTATAATTCAGTTTCTCAGATTATGATTTACTCCTAAATAGTAAATACGGTTTGGGTTTTACAAAATCAAAAGACTGGTCTTCTATTTCATTTGTCTCAACTGGGTATGTTGTTCATATTTTGATTGGTTGAGTTCATGTCTTCAATTTCTCTTAATAGAATTTGTGGATCCTTGCAGGGGGCAGAATTGCAGGAATATACCACCATTGTTCTGCCCTGAGGTATGTCAAATGTGGCCCTAGAGATAAATGATGGTAGTTTTGCTGGGATCCTTCTTCTTCAACGCTGACCTTATCTGGAATACAAATTAAAGTAGAAAGTGGAGTGCGTGTGGTGTGGTTTGGCTCTGGAAAGTCAGGCCTTCTTTCTTGCATTCTTGGGGGAAAATACCTAACTTCTCTGGTGAAGTAAGTCTAACAAATAGAACTTTTATCCTATTTTCTACCTCCAAATTTTTTCTTTGTTGAATTTACAATCTTTTTCCATTAAATATTGAGGGAAAGGCTTGGTTTTTTCAAACAAGTTAGTGTTGGGTTTCAAGCCGCACTATCTTTAAACTCATGTGCACAATTCTTACAATTTAGACGCCCAATTATCAATTTGAAAAAGATCTCATGGAGTCTTTATTGGCAATTTTTATGGATCTTATTGGTGCATTGTATCTGTAGGTATGATGAGGAATTAAATGCAAAAGCCTAAAGAAGTTGAAATTGTGTTAAATTACTAGGTCATATATAATTTTTGGAGGATGAAAGGATACAGCTTTAAGCATGTAAAGTAGCTGACAATTATAGTGCTCGAGCAGATCAAACTTTTGAGGGACAAGAGGCAAGTCCTATCATTCACGTAATGAAGCAAAATAATTGGGTATGTGGTTGAATCTGTTGATCTTTGGAATGCCTGCAATTGTTAAATTGATTAACACTGTAAGATTCCTTTAGGCTAATACTAATTACTAATTATGATTGTTGTAGATCATGCTAGGAAGCAATTCTTCACCAAGAGAGCCAGCCTAAGTTCTCTATTTAGGTTTGTCTATTGTCAGATTTTGGCTGCTTTTCTTTAGTATAGCCTTCTAATATGTTTAGTATTTATGCTACTTATGATATGGTTTCTTACTATTTTTGCTTCTAAACAGAGGGGGAAAAGAAGAATTAACAGGATTTTAATGGCGTTTTTTTGGTGATGTTCCTGAACTTGTGCCAGATGTACATTTACTGCATTTCTACCAAAGAATCTATAGCTCTTTGGTGTTTAGATCATTGACTTCTGTTTTTGGTCAAAAAATATGAAAAACTGATATATAGTTACTCTGTAAAATTGGAAGATGAAAAGGGAAATTCAAGGGCTTTGTTGAAATGAGTTTACTTTGAGAAAGATAGAGAGTTACTGCAAATGATAGTCTGAGGTTTTCCTGTTCCAGAGTTTGAGTTTATTGAGGAGAAAAAGTAGATGAATGAATATCTACAGGAATTAGATGTAAAGGAATTAAATTTACCAGGACATTAATTTCATAATATATAATTTGACAATATCATTTCATATATGGCTTTAATGTAACCTGCTTAATTCAAGTATTGAAGTTTTGAAAAAGAGTATCCAGAGATGTTGATGGAATAAGATTTGAAAGTTTTCCGCCATTAAAATCATGGAATACAATGTTTCTTGCTGCAGAAAAGAGGAATATGAGTCAAAAGTTTTGCTGTAGAGTAGACGAATAAGAGGGGGAAAACAAAAGGCCAGGCCATTAAAATGATGCATCAGCTTCGGGTCAGGAATCAACTTTGTCCGTTCAGGTATTTCTCATAGATCTTTTATTGGTTGACTTACAATTTCTTAACTTTTTATTTTCGGTTAAATTAGAGTATTTTAGTTTTAAGTTTGATTGTTAAATGCAGGAAGGTCAAGAGATTGTTCAGAATCGGAGATTTGTTGGTTCAGGTAATGAAATCAAATTGGCAGCAGCAGGAAGTGCAGGTGGAAATAAAAAGAATGAAAAGAAGATTAGCAAGCCTAGATATGCCTTTTGAAAGAAGGAGTCTGGTTAATATTCTTGATGATGGTATCGATGGAAAAAAATATGGCCAACCAGCTGTCAAAAACAACAAGTTCCCAAGGTTTGTGATTTCATTTTGGCACCTGCTTCTTTTAAACATACACTTAATGAAATAGGTTCAAAGCTCATTGGAGTTTTATCTTTTAACTTTCTCATGATGTCTTTTTGTTCTTAAGCTCTTTAGTTTTGTGTCAGGTTCTGATATGGCATGTTATTCTTCATGATAATATCAACAACCTCGAAATAATTCTAGTTAGGTAAAATCCCCATAAGTACATCATTAATTCAGCATCATTTTATGTAAATAGAAGTGTACTATATTAAGTAATGCTTTTCTGTTTTTTCCCCATTTCTTGCCTCTCTGAACTTTTCATGCACTATCTTAATTTTTGCTTAATAATTGTATATGATACGATGACTCAAAATGAAACCACGAAAACAACAAAATGACATTGTTCAGTTTATTTCCTTCAATAAAGATGTGGAATCATCCATCATCTTTGTGATTGTTTTAATTTGCCAACATTTTTATCCTATTTTACTTTCTTCATTTTTTGTGTTTTGTGATGAATTAATCATTTTGTCTTCTCAATCGTTTCATAATGTATGATTGATTAACCAATGAATCAAAGTCACCCACTTAATTATGTTTATTTCATTAGAAGATATGGACTTAGGTCATTGTAACCCTGGTTATTTCTCTCGCTGTCACCCTTATTGGAGTAGATAATTTAAGTCGGTTTGGTTTTTAACAGATGGCTGAATTTGATTTATTGGTAATTCCTACTGGACCTCGGTTGTCCCATAGAGGCTTGGAAGGTCATACTCATTGTGTTTTATGTAACCAGGCTGTCGAGTCCATACAACATCTTTTTAAGGAGTGTTCCTTTGCCGTTAATATTTGGAGTAGAGTTGGTTTGGGGAGTTCCAATCTAGATTTTGAGCTGTGGTTCAAAAATTTAGTGTCAGATAAATCTTTTTTTCAGGTTCATAGAGTCCCAAGAGGGCTGATTGCTACCCATATTATTTGGGAGATTTGGAAAACTAGAAACAGAGCTATTTTTCAAGGTACTCAACCTGATTTGAATTCTACCATTTCAATTGCTATGTCTAAAGCTGTTGAGTTTTTTGCTATTAATGGTAAGATGAAACCTCTGCCTTTAGGCTCGGTTATCCCTGTTTCTTGGCAGCCTCCTGGTGCAGCTTGGTTGAAATTAAATACTGGTGGATCCTCCCTCGGCAATCCAGGCCTAGCAGGGGCAGGGGCTGTAATCCGTGACCATGAGGGTGGTTGGGTGAGAGGTTCTGTTAGGCAACTGGAATCTATTCTAATTATCTTGCTGAGTTATGGGCTCTTAGAGATGGCTTACAACTTGCCATCTCACTTGGAGCAAGAAAGTTAATTATTGAGTTGGACTCAACTGCTGTGATTACTACCTTGAGTAGTTCTATGTCTGACAATTTGTTTGCTCAACCTATTGTCAAATGATTGCAGGTTGTTAATGCTTGAGCTGGAGGAGTATAAAATACAGCATGTGTTCAGGGAGGGGAATGGAGTCGCTGACGGGTTAGCTAAGTTGGCAAGCTCCTTAAGCTGCAATGACATTGAAGACTCCTGTACTATTTTGCTTGATTCCCATTTTGTATTAAAGACTTGCTTATTTCTGATGCCAGTGGGCATATGTACTTCAGAACTTATTTATGATTTATGAAACTTAGTTCCTTTTTCCGACAAAAAAAAACAAAGATTGGATGATAAGATTGCACTTTAAAAGCGTTTGCTCTTGGTTCAACAAGGCTGGCTTCCAATGGAAAGCGCACCAAGACAGCAAGGTCTCAAGTAAAAAAGACCATTTAATATAAAGCTACTACCTAGATTACTAAAGTCATTCTGATAAGGCACGGGCAGGTTTACTTCTTCTCTCCATCCCGATGCCCAAGGTTAAACGCAAAGTTGAAGCCCACGAGAAAAGGATCCGTAAGGAGCTTGAAAAGCAGGATGTGTTGAGGTGAAAGGTTAGATTTGCAAATTTCTCATTTTCTTTGTATTTTTTTTAATTTTTTCTACTGGATTTATAAATTTTGCCTTAATATTTTCTTTGTGTATTAAGAGAGAAGAGCAAATAAGAAAAGAAATGGAGAGACTTGACCGTGAAAGGCGGAAGGAAGAGGAGGCTACTTCGCGAGAAACAACGGGAGGAAGAGAAATACCAGAGAGAGCAGAGGCGTGAACTGGAGCGTATGGAGAAGTTCCTGTTGAAGGAATCCGTTAGAGTAAGTTTTTCTGGCTTATCCTTGAAGTTTAATCAAACTTTAGCATGTCGGTATTGATATAATTATGTCGCTTTGTGTAGTATCTTTCTCTGTATTTGGGTTTATGACTTCGTAGAGTTGCTCAACTACTCTGATTGCTCAAAACCACAATCACAAACTTTGGTTTTCCCCTTTCGGCGTTTAATTTTTCTTCAAAGAAAGAGAGAAATTATGCTTTTCAGTTTACCTGGAGATTTCTTTGTATGAGGGCTATCTAGAGTTTCAATTAGGGTTTGATGTTGAAGAAAAATTCGAGATTTTTAGCTCTCTTTCAGGTAAGTTTTGATGGGCTTTTTCTCACTTTGTTGTTATTTGGAATTAGGTTTCTGATTTTATTAGAGGGATTCTGATTCAGTCGTTTAGACTTGAAAGGGTTTATCAATGTATCTTTTTGCTATTCTTTACATTCTTTATTTGTTTTTTGTTGAGCAAAAGTTGGAAATATTTGAAGGGAAAGGGATTTGGAGTCTGTAGTTTTTGGTTTTAGTCAGACTCAGACTTTGGGAGAAGGGAAATATACGGTCAAGAGTTTTGGGGGAGAGATAAGCGGTGTGAGTCAGATTTGAAGGAAAAAAATGAGGGGCATGTGAGATTTGAGAGAGGAGCTGGAATGAGATAGTGTCTTAACTATTTCAAATCTGGAATTATGTCTTGACCAATTTTAATTCATCGGTGAGCTCATGATAATTGATAAGGCTATGGTTGCTGAGTTTTAAGAACAAGAGCATTTGACTACTTCATAACAAGCTGAGTTTCAAATTAGAACCTTTTGATGACTATGTAGTGATGAGAATCTTCAGAACAAGCTCTCAGATCTTCTGGACCAATCCAATACCTCTAATTTCACCTGGAACTATGCTAATTTTTTGCAACTCTTGCGGTCTTAGTTTAGTGATTGTATCATTGGATGGCGGGAGGGGTCTTGCAGAGAGCCTGAAGAAGGAGAAGAATCTCAAGCTACTCGAATTCTTAGTCTGCGGCCTAAATGGTGATAAAATCTTTTTTCCATTTTTTATTTTTTTAGCTTTGATTCTCTTTTTTTTAATATTCAGTTTTTCTTTTTTGCTGCAGGTATTAAAAGAAAGAAGCTAAAGGATCTACTTGCTGTTAGGGAAGAGCTGTATGGAAAATCTGCAAAAGTAGGTAAAGTGAACTTCTTCTTCCCTTTTAACGTATGGGTTTTATCCGTTTACTTGGTCCTTTTGTGTAGAAGTTGCTTCGGTTGGAATTTGATTATTCCTAAATTTGGGATTTTTTTGTTTTTCAGTGGCTCTTACCAAGTGGGGGTGGGTATTTGGAGGCATAAAGTGCAGAGAAGACATGGAGGATCAAGCACAGAGGTAACTGGCTCAATTGTCTGCCTATGCCACTTCTTCTAACCTTTTCTTTTGAGCTTTGGGTACACAAATCTGTCTAATCTACATGATGATTTGCCATTTACATTTGAATACCATTGATCTTTCTTTTTACACAGCATTAGATTCATATCCAATGGTATGGTTATAGATACCATAGATGTTCTATGATATACATAGGTTCCCGTCATGTTCTCTATTTGATTTTATTGCATCAACAAAAACAGATCACCAAATCTTATCTTATTTATTTTATCAATCAAGTTAGTATAATTTATACATGGTTGGTTCAGATTTTACTGAATTGTTTATATTTTATCTGAACTAGATTTTATCAGACAACTTTAAATATTAGAAAATTTAAAAATGTATTCAAAAACATGTAAGTAGGTTAAAGACAATCAGGTGTAAGTATGTTACTTGGTTAAATACCAGCTACTAAAGGGGGAAATTGTTGTGATTATGAATGATTCCCCATAAACAGAAAAAGGAAGCAAGTGGTGTATCTAAGAGAGAATCCATGCTCACTGATGTTTGCACGAGATTCATTCATAATTTCACGCCTTTTTCTATCTTTGGCTGCTTACATTTAATGTAGTTTCGGTTAGGATCTTCAATAACTACAACCTCAGCAACTCCTTTGTGACAACTCAACAACTCATTTTTCTTTAAGGATAATACACCCTTTAAAAATTGATTAAATTGTTTATATTTTATTTGAACTAGATGCGTGGGCTACGCCACATGATATAGACCACATAAGTGATCAATTTTAAGTTTTAAATACCAACTAATTGTTATTGCCGTAGACTATAAGTGGTGGAGTTGAAAGCCATGTAATTCTCCTTTGTAGCTCAAGGTGCATAATGATTAGAAAAAAACAAGTCAAAAGAAAGAAGAGGTGCATTACAGTTGCCATTTTCTTATTGTAGAATATTGCATTCTTTATTACCTTATTTATCAACTTCATTTCCAAAGATTTCAAATCATATTTTATAGAAAGTTAAATGAATCTTTAATATCAATTTAATTTCTATGATATTAGTGTATCTCTTTTGCCACCAATTTCCATTGGTGGCCTTCCCCCACATATCAAAATATTCATGAGCTATATCTTGCTTCACCCTGTTCACTGCAATTGCCAGGTATTGTCATGTTTGCAAGGGAAGAAACTTGAAGCTCTGCTACAAGAATTAAACAATAGGTGTACAAGAATTAGACAATAAGTGATCAAATTACAAGATGATGACAAGGTGGTCTCTTGGATTTTTATATTTTCTCATGGGCAAATTATTGTTTTTCTTTCTTACATGTGCTTATAGGAGGTGATCATTGTTTTTATTTTTTCAATGGCCAAGTCACATTCCACATTCTGTTGTCATTGGGAATGAAGTGATCGATGATGAAGAGGAGTGAACTTCCAAATTACCTCCTTAAAAATCCTTTGTATTTGCTACTTTGTTTCTTCTTTTTCCCATTTTTCAAGACAATGTTCAATCTATTATGTTTAACCCTTTCACCTTAGAGATTTGCAATTGGTAACTTCCGTTTGAACAACTTTATTAACATTTGAAAAATATATGATTTTTCCATTTTTCTACATCAGTTGTTCCATATTAGTTCACACTGTCCTTTTTCCTGATTCTTCCCTGCAAACAAACAATGCCATGCCCTCCTGCCTGATGGATAATACTATGCAAGTTCTCTTTTCATCCAGCCCCAAGTTCCTGATTCAATCATTGTGTGCAGAAATTTTCCAACACCAATTTACAAACCCAAGCCCGCGGCGTAGCGCGGGCCGTATTCTAGTTTTTTTAATAAGAACAAAAGCAACAATCATCAAAATTCGTACATACGCTTAAAAATTCAACTCTTTTGAAAAATCGTTTTAAGAAATCACCAAACATAGTATTTAAAAAAATGAAGAAAACAAGTTACTCCTTTTTTGGGATTTTTTTTTGCGATCTAATCCGGTTTAGTTCTTATAGTATATACGTTTAAAAATTCAACTCCTTTTGATCAAACATACTAATGAAAATAATGAAGAAAATAAGTTAAAAAGAGTGATAAAGGAAAATCAAATTCCCAAAGCATGACAAGAAGTTATCAATATCATACCTAGATGGTAGTTTTTTTTAATAACTGCAAAAACAACAGAAATTTTAAAATGGAAAATGAAAAATTCAAACTCTTTTCATGACCATTGTACCTTATGAACATACGTTTAAGAAAAATGATACCAAAATTACAAATGCAACAATCATATATTTATTATCATCGTTTTTTTTTGCTACATATTTATTATCATTAATAATTTGGATAATTAGTTAGAAATATATATATATATATATATATAATAGTTTGAGCAAGATTTAAAATTAAAATTAAATCATAAATAAATAATAATATATATAATAGAAATTGGGTTGGCCAATAATAATATAATAATATATATAAAACATAAAAGTCTAATTTTAAGTAATGACAATTTAAAAAGAAAAGTAATGGCAATTTAGAAATATTTTTGAAAAAAAGGGCACAATCGCAAAACATAAAGTTTCTCATTATTCGTACTTATATATATAGTATAGATTTTGAGGCACTATTGATTTTGTCTCATTTCAGACCAGTAGGCCTATTAGGCCCGTTAGAGCCCATGAAGCCCAAATTGTCAAGTTAGATGTCTTGAAATCTAAATATGATATTTTTAGACCCAATTTGTTCGTATGGAAGCCCAAAGAAGGAGTTCAAGTCCAATCAGTAATTATGATGCAGTAATGATTAAGCCCTGATGTAACATTGTTAAATTCTATTTCAAGGACTTCACAAGAGCAGTTTTGGAAGGAAATTCATAACTTTTGATCCATAGCTCATAAAAATGCAAATGAGGTACCGTTGAAAAGAAGATTCCAAGATATACAACTTTTATGTTACCTCGAGACCTAATTCTGATATTTCGATGAACGATTTTACCCTTCAAATTTCTGGACATAATTGATCTTCTCCTAAACCAATTTGGAGAATGTTTTGGACGAAAATTCAATTGCTAAAGATGATGTGGAGCATTCCTATTGGTCACGTTGGATCCTAATTAATGAGGATAATCTAAATTTTCATTATTTTAATAATGAAATAATTAAAATATTTTTTTAGTAATGACAATTTAGAAATATATTTGATAAAATGGTACAATCGGAAAACATAAAGTTTCCCCTTATTTGTACTTTTATATATAGTATAGATTATTTCCCTAACTTGCAATTATTTTATTTGACTTATAATTAATTTAAATTATTGCTAAATAAATGTAATAAAAACTCTATTTTCATTTAATTAAATTCAATAATTTCTAATTATTTACTTTTGCAATTTTAATTTAAAAGGTTATTGTGATTGACCTATTTCTATTTGATAGTTTAATGTATTGTGATTAAAATTTATTATTCATCTAACGTGTAATTATTTTATTTGACTTATAATTAATTTCAATTATTGCTAAATAAATGTAATTATTGCTGTAGGTTTAAATTTGCTATTTTACTTTGTTAATATTTTTTCTCTATGTGAGATAATTTCTTTTGTTCCTTTGATAGTAAATCCTATGTATATACAAATGGACATGTAAGGTTGGATTTGGGTTAAGTTAGTTTGGGGTTAAGGAAATTTCGGGTTATATAGGTTCGGTTAATTTTCGGTTGGGTTGGATTCGTATCGCTCAATTGTCGTGTCATTTAGGTTTGGGTCTTTTCCGGTTTCGGATCACATGGTTCGGATAATTTCATGTTTGAGCTTCAAATTTTCGAGTTCAAGTCTTTTTGGATTCGGGTCTTTTCAGATTCGGGTCATTTAAATATAATTAATTCAAATTCCGATAATTTCAAGTCAAACTCTCAGATTTGATCGGTGTCGGTTAATTTTGGGTTCTGATCATTTCAGGTTTCGGTGATTTCTATTCGAATTGGATGAATTTTTTTTGTCAAAACAGGTTGGATTTATGTAAAAAATACCTGTTGCCCCACCATTCGATTATCGTCAAAGTTTACTTGAATGACGTATCATTAAATTTAGCCACACATTTCATTAAAATAAGTTTTATAGAATAAATTTTAAACTTTATAATATTTATTTATTTATTGTTTAGAGTATTAGTGATTGTATTATGTATCAGGAAAGGGTAAACTATAGTAGTAACATTTTGATAAGGCACGTCACATCTATTCTTAATACCTCAACCAAAAAAAGGAAGTCCCTTTTAACCCAAAAATGCACACTACATATATGGGGAATCCAAATAACATAGTATTTACTTGAGACTGGGCCAATACAATGTAATATATCAAGGTCCAAATAATTGACAAGGTGAAGATGATTATATACTTGATAACTAAAAGCAGAATTCCCTTTCCCTGCATACTAAAACAATGTGAACATTTGGGTCAGGCTAATTAATTCCATTTCATGATTAGTTACGATAGTTTCAGCACTTCAGATATACTACTACATATAATAGGAAACTTTAGACTAGGAAGTCACTTTTAAGTCACTCTCCACCCTCCAACCGTTGGAAAGTTCCAGACTCGTGGAATTTAAGTACCTTGTCTATCTGTTTTCTTATTACATCCCAAGCAGCACCCATGCCCTCAAAGCAAATCATCACCATTAATTACATCTATGACAAAAAAAATCTTTACATCATTAATCATCATATCTTCTTTAGGTGAGATATTTTGGTCTAGTACTGAGTCTGTTCTCATTACAAATTTGCAGAAATCTTGATTAATTACCTTCTCTTCTAGTCTCTACATACACATAAATAACAGGTTTATAAATGTGCCCTTAAATGGTGATAAGAATAAATAATACCTTTTCTTGTTATGTGTTGAGCCAAGCAGTGGACAACCATTTTCAGAAGGAATTGGAGGAGTAATTTGGTGAGATAAATTAGGGCTGTTCGTTGGTCGGGTCGGTCGGTTTCGGTTGTAGAAATTTCAAAATTGGTAATACCGACGGTATAAAATGAACAACTGACCACCGACCGAATTGTAGGATAACCGAGTTCCACCGACCGAAGTCGGTTTCGATCGATTTCTCGGTTATCCATAGGTGTCGGTTTTGTCATTCAAAATCATAAAACATACATGAAAATTGAAAACAGAATACTATTCTTCAATTGCTGCAGCCTATATAATTAGCAATTTACCATATATACAGTTTGGCTATTGCTATTTGCTACACTAATTGAGTAACTAACATTAGCTTGCTAAATAACTAAATATCCCACTTAACAAAATACCTTGGGAGAGCAATTGGGGAATTAAGTTTGCCATATTATAAACAATTTCAGGCTCTCTTAAACAACAAAAACATAGGAGAGCACATAGGCAAATCAAGTCAGTGTATAAACTGATCTATCTATGAGCAAAAGAACTTTATATATATTTGCAGCTTCTCCAACTCCATGTGTGTAACCCCATGTACTGTTATATACACAAAAGAACCAAGGCAGCAACCAGCAAGCATGTACAAAAGATTATCTTCGCTGTTCAGCTATAATTTTGTCCAAAAAGAAACAGCAGCAACATGCAGCACCATCATTCAAAATCAAAATATCTAAAAAACAGTTTATACAATCAGTGTATAAAAGCAAGATTTAAGTTAAAAGCAATGCAACTATTATCAACACTATAACAGTATATAATCAGTGAATGTTAAATTTTAAAAAATAAATTTAGTAACATAGAGTCATATATGATTCAAAAATCAAACATACCTAACTGCAAGGATGATAATTCAGGAGCCTCAACCATCAATTACAGGGTCTATGGAGACCTCCTTCAATTCTGTAAAGTGTTGAAAGATACATGTAAAGTGAATGTTAGATCATTAAACATTGTAAGACTAACTACTAAGTTAAAGTAACTTAAACAAGTAAATTTAAGCTTACCTTGGGCGAGTTTATCAAACTCAGATTGCTCCTCCATCTCAGCAGCTGGGTTGTAGTCCAAAGTGCCCCGTAGCCAATCTTGTCCACATACGAGAGCTTGAACGTGCTTGGCAGCGAGGCAACTTCTGTATACATCGAGGATACGGCCACCAGTGCTAAAAGCACTCTCAGAAGCGACACTGGATACAGGCACAGCTAGGACATCTCTTGCTATGCAAGAGAGAATTGGAAACCTCGGGCTATTAATCTTCCACCAAGTCAGTATATCAAACTCCTCTCGTTTCTTTTCCCGATCCTCTTGCAAATAAACATCCAATTCAGTTTTATTCTCCTCTTTCCCGGATTCCATTTCATGCTTCCAAAACATGTCCATTGCACTATCATCATTATCTTCAAGACCTGCACCAACAGAAGCCACTTCTTCCATATCCTTGTCAACATTTGCAGCACCTTTTTCAGTTGGACTCAACACTTTCTTGTAATCTTGAAAGAGCTCATACATTGCATCTTGCACGGTCTGCAATAAAGCATTACCTTCATCAGCCTTATACATTCTCTTAATGCAAAATTCAACAAAGGAAAACTTCTTCCTAGGGTCAAGTATGGCAGCCAAATAAATGACCATATTCATCTTATCAATACTTCCCCAATATTTGTCGTATTTGGCCTTCATACTTGCTGCCATTTTCCTCAACTCACGATCAACATTCTTTTCCAACTCTTTCAAAGCAATGTAGACCTTGAAAAATTCATCCAATAAAGAACTTACTGTCACATAAGAAGTTCCCGACACTTTGCAAGTCAACAAGTAAAACTTCCTCAGAAAAGTGCATAAAATCCTCGCATTCTCGAAATCAACACTAGTAGGAACCTTATCAGCACCACCAAGATCTGCTCTATAATGAGGATCAACATCCTCAAAAGCCTCGAATGTTTTTTCATACTTCTCGGCTGCATCAAGCATCAAATACGTGCTGTTCCACCTAGTGCAAACATCAAGACACAAACCTTTATCAGTCTTCAAATTTTCTGCAGTTGCACACTCCTTAAACTTTTCTAATCTGGAATTGGAAGCCCTCACAAATTTAACACCATTTCTAATCTTCACAACAGAGGGTTCAACATCCTTCATTCCATCCGAGACAATCAAATTTAAGACGTGTACAACACATCTCATATGCAGCAACTTTCCCTCTACAACACAAGTCTTTTCTTTCAAATACTTCTTCCTCAAATACCCCACAGCAACATCGTTTGATCCAGCATTATCAACTGTTATAGTCATCACCTTGTCAATGCCCCACTCTTTCAAAGTCTTCTCTAAAGTTTTGCCAATAACCTCCCCCTTATGACTAGTAATCGGATAAAACCCAATTATCTTCTTATTCAATTTCCAGTCATCATCAATCCAATGGCAAGTCACACACATATAAGAAACTTTCTGAATTGATGTCCATGTGTCGGTTGTTAGGGACACCCGACAGTTAGAGTCCTTAATTTTCAACTTGAGTTGTTTTTCCCTTCATTATACAACTTATAACAGTCCTTTGCAATAGTAGTCCTTGATGGCATAACAAATCTTGGACAAGCTGTCGCCATTGCATGCCTAAATCCTCTGTTCTCCACAAACCTAAAAGGAAGCTCATCAACTACAATCATAGTTGCAATAGCTTTCCTAATGGCCTCTGAATTGTATTTCCAAGCTCCAGCTGCCACACTCCCATCTCCTTCTTTAGTACTACTAACTGAGTTTGGGACTTTTCCCTCTCAAGCCTAGCAGC
>AWWV01007604.1:0-58217 GCA_001974805.1 Corchorus capsularis
ATTTTGAGATTGATGGTGGGTCCTTTTCTTAAATTTGTAGTCTTATTCTTTTGTGTAAATACACTAGCTACCATATATCTTTATTAATTTTTCAAATCAATGGGGGCAAGTGTAAAGGGTATAAAATTTTGGGACTAAAATATACTACATACTAATGGACCTATAGGATTTCAGTGGGAGTAGCTACCCCGACTGCCCCATTGTATACCCGCCCCCGATTTGCCCCATAAACCTCCCAAATTCTGGATAATTCATTCCATCAACTTTCCAAATTCAGGAGGTAAGTTGTCTTTAATTTCGAAAGTTCAGGGAGCTAACTGTTATGGATTTGGAATTTTATGGATGAATTGTCGCAATTTAAACGTTAGGGGCAAAATGTTCTTGACGATATAATTCAGGTGACGAAAAGGCTAATAAGCCTACATGGTATGTATGAATGATTGAATGTGTATTCTGTGATCTTTTAAGGCTTAATTAAAAAAATGCCATTGAACTTTCCACTAACAGTCAAATAAGTCCCTGAACTTCAATTTTGACCAAATAAACCCCTGAACTATCAATTTCGGCCAGATAAGTCCTTTATGAGAAAAAGTCATGCCAGCATACCACGTGGGTTGAAAATGCCATGTCGGCTTAGGGTAAATTTTTTGAAAAAGAAAAAAAAAACATAAATTCTTAATTCATTTTCAAAAAATTTATTTTTATGCAACCAATCATTTAATTTTTAAAACTTTTTTCATTTTCAGAAAATTTATCCTAAATTAACGTGATTTTCAATTCACGTGACATGCTGACATGACTCGTTCTCATAACAGAAGGAAAGAAAAATCACTCGAAAACATTGTAATTTTTTTTTCTTGCCTGAGGATAATACAAATGACACAATTGTTGACAAATATAACAATTTTTTGCTTAGAAAATAATGATGCTTTTCGGAAACGGATAAAATGGTAATTCTATGTATGGGGTGACGTTGCTGCTTTCGTGCTCCCCTCACAGAGTGCTCACCAACCCTCCTTTCTTTCCTCGTTTCAATTTTCTACCTTTCTTAGTTTTAATTTTTGACAACTTTAGAAATAAACAAAAATAAAAAGAAATTGTATTTTTTTCCCTTCCTACTCAACTTTTGAAGCTTTGAGTTCTTCTCTTGCTGTCTGAGTCTGTGACCAATTACATTGTTTCCACGTGTCAAAATCTTAACCGTTCAAAACCCTTGAAGATCTGACGGCCACGTGAAGTTTTCAACTAACCCATCGGCCTACCCACCCAACACTCAATGTCCCACACAAAACACCATTTCTCTCTATTTAAAGCCTCCAAGTTTTGTTGATCAGACTCAGGAATTTTTCACTTTGCCTGAAAATTTCCTTTCTTATTTGTAGTAATCTTTTTATTTCTTCTCTTTCCTCTTTGTATTGTCCCAAGGCCCAAGGCCAAATTATAAAAAAAGAGCAATTCAATACAATTGTTCATTATTCGGCATTGAAATTCCAAAGTTTGTAGCCCATTTTTAGGCCACAAAGCATATTCCATTACAATATATTTTTGAGTTAGTCACCAAGGGAGAGAGGCACACAACACAAGGGCTAACATGGAACCAATGGAAATACTGTCTCATTGCAATGGCAATGGCTCTTCATCTTCGCCAGGGTTTTGCATAAGTGACCCTTTGAATTGGGGTGCATCAATTGAGTCCATGAAAGGTAGCCATCTAGATGAAGTCAAGCGTATGGTGGACGAATCCCGGAAGCCGGTCGTTCGCCTAGGCGGCGAAACCTTGACTATAGCTCAAGTAACTGCCATCGCCAACCGCGACGCTGACGTCATGGTGGAGCTATCAGAGGCGGCCCGGCCGGCCGTCAAGGCCAGCAGTGATTGGGTCATGGAAGGGATGAATAGAGGTACAGATAGTTATGGAGTCACCACTGGCTTTGGTGCAACCTCTCATAGGAGGACCAAACAAGGAGCTGCCCTCCAAAAAGAACTCATAAGGTAAGTTTGAGTATGATATTTTATTTAATACATCATTGCAAAGTCATGTATACATTGAGATTTTTCCAAACTAACTTGGATAATTAATAATGAGCCATTAAATTAGCTATAAATAGCCCAACACTCTTTCCACCATGTTTGGTAGGTAGATTCTCAGCTATCTACCTTACCTTAGGCTAATAATTAGGTGAAAAGCCCATGCATCCATAAAATTTCCTTCACTTCTATTTTTATTTATCTTTTTGATATTACCAAATTGCCATGGATGACAAAATATGAAAAAATCTAATAATTTATAGACCTCATATCCTTTTTCATAAAACATTTTATGTGGTTGTCCTATGCAAAATATGCACCATGTTACCTTAGGAAGGGCAAAGTTTTGTGGGTCACTAGAAAATTATTGGTATCTAAAATGGTTTCTGTGTTAATGGCCCTCAACTAATTATTGGACTTGTTAGACTGGTCTTGTTCCTTTTTAATTTTTATTAGTATTATATATAGGTTTTTTGGATTTTTTTTTTGGTAATTTTATATAGACTCCAAGGAAACATATAGTACTAATAAAATTAATATTATTGTGGACTTTTGGGTTATTAAAATGAAACCATTCTAGAAAGTTTGAATCATCCAAATAAATAAATACATATATATATATATATATCAATACTAAATATGAAGACATAGGTATTAAAATGACAGCGTTAGAATTTTCTCATTGTAATTTTCTTTGGTTTTAAATGGTGGGCCGAACTGAAGACTTGGAACTTGGTACATTTTATGAATAACAAGAAAAGAAAAAGAAAACCCAAGGAGAAGGAAACAATACTATACTGTCTTGGTGGAGAAGTGAAAATTAAGAAACAATAAATAACTAAAACAATCGTGGTTAAGAGTTTGAGATTTTTTGTGGGAGATCTCGGTTTGAAATCTGAGTAGAAAAAAGAAAATATAGGTAGCAAAAAAAACAAAACTAAATTTTCTTTATCCAACTCTTCCATTTTGCCAGTCAAATATGGGAAGTTGATAAGAAGGAAATGAAAATTTATAATTTGAAACAAATATCTGATATCTTAGCTGAACCAAATTTGTTTGTTCATCTTTGTATTATATACATAACCTTTTCAGACTTCTTGAAATTAATAAATACATCCAATCCAATAAAGTATAAACTGTTAAAGGAACATGCATGTTTCAGATAAGTAACACCGAAAATAAAAAAGATAAGTTTTACAAAAGTGGTATAAAAATACTTAATATAATTGAAAAAAAAAATCTTGACTAACACCAATTAATATAAGGATTATCTGAAAAATCAATCCATATTTCTCTAGAGAAAAAAAAAAGATATTTATATATATTTATTTATAGTATAAAAATAACAACACTTTTGCCTTGTAATCATTAGACAATAACTATGGTAAAACTTTCTTGTTTATGGAGTATATACCATATGATAATATCAGCTGGGTCATTGGGTCAAGGCCATCCTCTGAACTTTGATAGTATCACATAAATTAATTACAATAAATAATGGAGTACACCTTTTTTTCTACAAAGAAAAAAAAGTTAAGTAATTGTATAACTTAATAACTTTTGGACCTATTCAACAAAATTATTTGTTCTGGACAAAAAACCATAATTATTTTTTAATTAAATTGAGTTTAATCATTCTTTTAGTATATTAATTTTTCTTTCATTTGTCTCATCTCTCATTCTTTTTGGCTGGACTTAATTGGATCCTGTCAAGAGGCTATGCAGGCCAAACTTTAGCTTGGTCCATGGGTAGGTAGTCTAAGGTCAACCTGGCAATTGCCTCATAAATAGGGCTTCTTTTAGCTCAGCCCATGGTCTATTACTCTTTAGTCCCAGTAGAAATGAACAGAACATTCATTTCCACTTTGATCATGCATTTGACCATATCAGAATTACCCAGAATTTGTTCTTAACTTAATGTTTGATACAATAGGTTCTTGAATGCTGGAGTTTTCGGCCAAGGCACCGAGTCATGCCATACGTTGCCGCACGCGGCGACGAGGGCGGCTATGCTTGTGAGGATCAACACTCTTTTGCAAGGATATTCTGGCATTAGATTTGAGATCCTAGAAGCTATAACTAAGTTCCTGAATGTGAACATTACCCCATGTGTGCCACTTAGGGGATCAATTACTGCATCTGGTGACTTGGTGCCATTGTCCTACATAGCCGGGCTTTTAACAGGCAGGCCTAATTCCAAGGCTCTTGGGCCTAATGGTGAGGCCATGAACCCAACGGAAGCTTTTAGCCGGGCTGGAATCCATGGCGGGTTTTTCGAGTTGCAGCCCAAAGAGGGTCTTGCTCTAGTCAATGGTACAGCCGTTGGGTCAGGGTTAGCCTCTTTGGTCCTTTATGAGGCCAATGTTTTAGCAGTGCTCTCAGAAGTTTTATCAGCAATTTTTGCTGAAGTTATGCAAGGCAAACCTGAATTTACTGACCATTTGACTCACAAGTTGAAGCATCATCCAGGACAAATTGAAGCTGCTGCCATTATGGAACATATTTTGGATGGTAGCTCTTACATTAAAGCAGCACAAAAATTGCATGAAATGGATCCTCTTCAGAAACCAAAACAAGACAGATATGCTCTTAGAACTTCCCCTCAATGGCTTGGCCCTCAAATTGAAGTAATCAGGTCAGCAACCAAAATGATTGAAAGGGAAATCAATTCAGTGAATGATAATCCTTTAATTGATGTTTCAAGAGACAAGGCTTTACATGGAGGGAATTTCCAAGGTACCCCAATTGGTGTTTCAATGGACAACACTCGTTTAGCTATTGCTGCAATTGGTAAACTCATGTTTGCTCAATTTTCTGAACTTGTTAATGATTATTACAACAATGGTTTGCCTTCAAATCTGTCTGCTAGCCGCAACCCGAGTTTGGATTATGGTTTCAAGGGAGCAGAAATTGCAATGGCTTCTTATTGCTCAGAGCTTCAATTCCTTGGCAATCCTGTCACTAACCATGTCCAAAGTGCTGAGCAACATAACCAAGATGTCAACTCATTAGGGTTGATCTCAGCAAGAAAAACAGCTGAAGCTATTGATATATTAAAGCTGATGTCTTCAACTTTCTTGATTGCTTTATGCCAAGCAATTGACTTAAGGCATTTGGAAGAGAATTTGAAGAACACTGTCAAGAACACAGTTAGTCAAATTGCCAAGAGGGTTTTAACCATGGGATCAAATGGTGAACTTCATCCATCAAGATTCTGTGAAAAAGATCTTCTCAGAGTTGTCGATCGCGAACATCTTTATGCCTATATTGATGATCCTTGCAGTGCAAGTTACCCATTAATGCAGAAGTTGAGACAAGTACTGGTAGACCATGCCTTGATGAATGGTGACAATGAGAAGAACTCAACCACCTCCATTTTCCAGAAGATTGGTGCCTTTGAAGAAGAATTGAAAACCCTTTTGCCTAAAGAAGTTGAGAGTGCTAGAATCGAATTCGAGAATGGAAATGCAGCAATTCCTAACAGGATCAAAGAATGCAGGTCCTATCCATTGTACAAGTTTGTGAGGGAAGTTCTTGGGACTAGCTTGTTAACTGGTGAAAAGGTTATCTCTCCAGGGGAAGAATGTGACAAGGTTTTCTCAGCAATTTGTGCAGGAAAGTTGATTGATCCATTGTTTGACTGCTTGAAGGAGTGGAATGGTACTCCTTTGCCTATATGCTAAAGGGTGTTTTTTTTTCCTCTTTTTAATTTTTTTTTCTCAACTACAACAGACAATGCCACACTGTTTTATAAGTTCTTTTATTTGTGCTCATAAGAGGTAAATTGTCAAAACCAAACTTTGTTGTTTTTAAGTTATTGTTTTTTTTTTAATTAGATTATATATATGTTTCTTTTGTATCAAGAAGTCAAGAACTTCATTACACCAAATTGTAATGTAGAGAACAAATGTTTTCATAAATTCTTCTTCGTATCCCCCCTTTGCTCTCTCTTTCCTGAAAACAATAAGAAATACTTTGCAAGCCACTTATCCATAATAAAATAGTAGTATTGAATTGATACAAATATTGTAGACTTGTAGTATTAAAAAAGGAATTTATTTTTGTTTGGTATTCTTTTCAACATCACCGTGGTGATCTAATAACATGGTGATCTTATTATTGCAGTAATTCTATCACTGGAGATTTAAAATCACCATGTTTAAATAGTTTAATTAATCACCGGTGAATAAAAATCACCACGTTTGGTGTGATTTGAAAATTAAATATACAATTGAATAAAAAAATACCAAAATAACCATATATTTCAAAATTCATACAATTTATATGATGCTATTTTATTTTCTTGTATAAATTAGTTAATCAACAATGATTAAAAATTTAATATATTTTTTCTAAATTGATGTTTATAATTTTTTATTTAAATATATTTTAAAAAAATAAATGAATATGACTTTCTCTAATGCAAATAAAATCATTATTAAATTAAAATAAAGATGACATAAATAACCAAGGAAAACAATTAAATATATGTTACCAACTAATTATAAATGAGTAATAACTTATTTTTTTTTTTTGGCATTCATAACTTAATTATTATAATTTATCATGGAATAATTATTAGTATTAGTTTACAAGAAAATAATTTTTTTAAAATAAAAATATAGAAAGTATAAAGTTGTCCATAATTTATTTTTCTATCGTTGTAACTCGGTGAAAAAACTTTCACATCCTTTTGGATGGTAATCACATTACCTTCCAAGGGGTGATCTAATCATCGGTGACGTTAGATCACTGCTTCAAGTTTTTACCAAACACAATAATCTAATCACCTAACGTAGATCACACTCCATTTTAAGGTAATCACCCCATACTAAACACACATAAGTAAAGGTTACTAAATTTTTTGTGCAACTTAATTTAACATAAAATGGTATACATGTTACAAAAATTTAGTAACCTTAGAAATTTTAATAACCTTTCCAATGCTTAATGATTTTTTTTTTTTGATAATTAAGCGATTTATTACCCAAAAGCATAAAAGCTACTTACAAGTTTACAATCATAGAATCATGATGACAGAAAAATAGAAACAAAGAACGAAGAGATTAACTAATTTCTAAAATAGATAAGCCCCAACTCTGACAAAGCCTCCTATTCACAAACTCGGGCGAGACTCCAACAAGGCCATGAAGCTTAAATGTGATCATGTCTGCAACTTTGCCAAATACCTCCTCGGTAGACTACTGCAGCCCTTTAAAGTATCTAGAGTTCCTTTCCAACTAAGCTTGATAACAGTAACAAGTCCATGCAAGTTTCATAATAGTAGTAAGGAAAGACTTTCCCTTAAGACCTTTTATAGTTCAATTCAGCTCATAATTCCAGTCTTTTACTTGTCTTGAAAAACCACAAGTTGAAAGAATATTCTGCCAAATATCTTGAGAATAAGAGAAATTAAAAAAAAAAAAAACATGATCCCTACTCTCATCATGGTTGCCACACAACAGGCATATTGTAAAATCCATATCGACACCCCATTTTAATAATCTATCTCTAGTAGTGTTGTGCCAAAAATCTCTTTGAATAGAGTTTTTGCGAAAAACTAATTAGCAGCGTGGGGCGTGCTAGTTATTTTGCCGAAAATGACAAAGAGGTTGTAGAAACATTTTGGTGGTGCGCGTAGCACTAGAAAATAGATCAGACCGAGTGAATTGTGGGAACTGGATCAAAGTCACACTGAACCATTTAAATTATCGATCCCAAATTGATTCTCAAAAAGTAAACGTTTCAAAAGATTTCTTGCTAAAAAAAGATTGAAATAACAAGCTGATTGTTATTCATATAGAAAAAAAACATGTAACAAATGTTTTAACGTCTTGAGACGAGATTGAAAGAGAGGAAAAATTTGCGGAGAGTTAATTTAACGTCCTGAGACGAGATTAAAACATAGAAATATTGAAGAACGAGGCTGGCTCGTGATGAAAAAAGAGAGATTTTGCAGGGTTGCTGCAGATAGAGGCGCGGGACCTGAGAGAAAATAAGCACAGAGCTTAGGTTTTTGCTCGGAGCAAGTTTGCAGCTGTGGAAGCGTGTTGAAAACTAAAGGGGGAGGTCCCTTTATATATGGGGTGGGGCTTGGCCTGAGCTTGGTAACAAGGCCGATGGTCTGCTGAATACTTAGTCAACAAGTATATGCTGCAATCCAACTTGACTTGTTTGCTTGACTTCCTTCTCCAACGATTCAAGGAACCTTCCTGGAAATTACTGAGAGATTTTGACATGACTTTCAATGTTGACTATCATCCATGACTTGATCAAAACCCAACCATCAAACAATCTTCACCATCTTGGCGTAATCCATCTTGACCCGGGCTTCGGTCGTTTTTACATTGTAACTTGATTTACCGACGAAGTAGCCAAAACGAACCTAACTTCGAACTTGAACCACTAAGCCACGAAATTGATCATAAATTAACCATGCTTGGCCTATGGTTCGATCAAGACAAGGATCGGATATGAAAATGACTAAATCGGGGTGGAAAGCCATATGTCCTTTGTTGAAAGAGTTGCAAGAGTTGCCAAAAAATGGTCGAAACACGCTAGGCACGAAATTGACTTGCCTTTAACCATAATATGACATTACTAACATGGCTTCATGAAAATGACGTCATCTTGAGCTTCAATTTGACCTTTTCTGAGCAGGTGTCCTTAATTGAAAACCGCAGAAAAGTTACCGCTGAGGTTGGATTAAGCCCAAATTTCACCAGTAGGGTTCGCTTACAATAACAAGACCATGGGAAAAGTTCTGGTCGAAATTGACATGTTCTTCATGGTGAAATTGGTTTCACACCCCAAATTATCCTTAATTGAAAACTGTGAATAAGTTTTTCATCTTAAATCCGTTTGGGATGAAATTTTAACAGAATGATCTTTGGAAGTCAACGATCATCATGGTATACTTGTTGTTGAAATCGCACCACTCTAGCCCTATCAATTCCATCAATTTTGTCAATTTGTCCTTAATTGAATAAAATGCAAAAGCTGAATTTTAACCTAATCCGATGATCATCGAATTTAGGGTATGGGCGGTTGGGACTAAAATTCAAAGTGTTAAATGACATGTCATATATCTAAATTAGATATGGCAATATGTGTTTTCATGAAATTAGGATGGTCGTCATATAAGAATTAAGCCTCCGTTGAAATTGAAGATCGTGTGAGATGACTTTAATTCTTTTTTGACCATTATTATTGAGCCAATAATATTCAATAATTATTCCTAAAATTCGGCCCAATAATAGAAAATTAGGAAAATAAAATCCATTTCCTTATTGATTTATGATTATGGTGGCACCAAATCCGACTAAACTTAGGATTTTAGATTAAATCTGAGTCACTCATCTTGTTCTAACATTATCAAGGACATATTTACCCTCAAGTGTAAATTGAGGTATCAACGAGTAGATAATCTATTAAGGACTACCAGCCAAGAGATAAAAAGAACATATTTAGGAATATGAAGGGGAAACCATATCAACTTTTGCCAAGCTGTTTTACCTTGCTTATATCTAAGCAAATCATAACAACAACAATTTTATAATTTTGACCCGGAAAACACCATACAGATTTGTCCTTCAAAATGTACTGATCAACCAAAATTCTCAACTTCAACAACTCTTTGAAATTCCAGTTGTACGGTTGCAATGCTTAATGTTTTTATTTATAAGATTCGAACGAAGTTACTTAAATCCAGCTCCTTATTACTTGACCTAATACATCCAACTCCGAAGTATATAAATCAAGAAAAACAAAACCTGCCATATAGTATTCATTGAATTTATGTATGAGTGCAGAGATCACAATGACTAAATGCTAATGCATGAGATAAAATAAAAAGGTAAAAACCCATTTTTTCATTTGAAGGATTTATTATTTTCTTGATATAGATGAATGGGGTAGAAAATGGTTAATTTTGGTGAAACTCTATTGGGGAATGATGTATTATGTGATGTAGCAATCAAAATGAAACAAAGTAGGAAGAAAAAGATACTTTTCAAGCTGAGGTGGATTGAAAGCTCCACCTTTCAAGGTAGATCCCAGTCACCTTGGATTTTATTATAAATGTGTACAAATCATAAAAGATTTTGTTTTTCTCATTTATTTTTTCATTATTCCTTTTATGTTTTAGGGTGGTAGGCACTAGGCATGCAGAAGGATGAAGGAATTAGTAGTGTGGGACTTGTTTGTATTTCAAAAACACGTATGAATTTAAGGACCAATTGGAATATAATTTTCACTTTGTCTTCATGCAACATATGGAACAGATTCCTCATTAAGTTTTTTACCTTCTGGCTCCAAAAGTCCAGACAATATCATCATGAAAGTGTAACATATGCTTTCCATGTGTTTTACTTGGTTGATGTTCTTGCATAAATCAACGGCAGTACTGTTTGGTTCATCTCTTTGGATTTCAGTTTTGAAGTTTGGGGTCTGAATGTTAATAGAATCAATGCCAAACATGTACCAACAGTAATTAAGTTTATCAGTATCAGCATTAAGGAAACATGCAATAACTTCTGGTTTGAGTTTTTATATGTCTGGTTTCAGGATTACCCTCCATTCTTACAAAAGCAAATAAGTTCCAAATTGAGAAAACTATGTTTATTTATGCAGGTTTATGCCATTTGCATAGCCTGAGAATGTTTTGGTTGATATGAGAACTTCATTGCCAAAGTTGCAGATGCAGGGGTCTCAACTTTACGTGAAAAGAGAGGGTTCAAAATTGTTGGAGTTTGCTAAGCTTGAGCCAAATAAATGCATAATAAATATAAACCAATTATGAGCTTTTCTACTGAATTTTATTGACAAATTGCCTTGCAATAGCTGAAAACATCAAAAAAAAGAAGACCAACCAAACCAATAGATTCCATAGCAAAATTTAGGTGAAAAGTCTGCAAATTTGATGATAAATCAGCAATTCTACAGTAATCCATGTGAAACAAAAGGGAAAACATTATAACAGATGACTCAGATATAGATGCATATGGTACTATAAGATTCACATTTCATTCCATTGTCTTAATCACTTTTACCGGCTTGGTCCTGGCTTTGAGCATTATTTTTGGCAGACTTTTGGCTATGCATACATTTGGAAGTTGCAACAAACATGCATTAATGTTGGTGTAAACATTTCCTTTGGTCAGGTCTATATGGAAACAAAACATAACCACTTGATCAAATGCATTCTATAAAGGTATAAGGGAGTTACAAAAAGCCCTAAAGGATGAAGAAATGGAAAAAGACAATGTCAAAAGCAACAAAGGCTCATATTCTGCAATATTTAAAGAACAGAAAATGAAAGAAAGCAATGAAGACATGAACAGAGAGATCACATTACAGCCATTTGAATGCAAACATCAATTATTCAAAATGGCATTTGAATGCCAAGCTGGTCAAGAGTTATTTTGAAAAAAAGATGATGCAAATGTGAAGGGGAAAACACACCAGAATTTTGATGAACAAGAAGAAAAAACGAAGAAGAATCGGAAGAGGAGAACAGATAAAGGAAAGAGAAAGGAGCAGGTAACGAAACAAAGGCGCTGCAGAGGGAATCGCAGGAAATCAGGGGGAGTTGGTAAGAAATGAACACCGGGCCAATTGCGGACGACGTGGCACCAGGTCAATTGGCCACCCAATCCAAAATCGATCTCCAATTCCCCTGTTCAGCATGAAAAAGAAAATGAACAGTGACGGCTTAGTCTCTATTTAAGTGTAGGGAAAGATGACATAATGAAACTTCATAGTACTTTTTACACAAACTATTCATAGTCTCTAATCTCTATCCAATTTCTTTCATTCTATAATGAAGTTGCAAACTAACAATGCATGTAATTTCTGCAAACTTTTCAATTGGAATGGACACAATATCTTTTAAAGAAGATCTCGTAGTTGGTCCCTTTTTTTTTGGCCATCAGTTGGTCCAAACTTTATACATTTTATTTTATTTTATTTTATTTTAGTTTTTGGCAGTAAAACTTTCTACATTTTATAAAACATGAAAATTAGGGTCGGAATACCAAAACTAATTGGTTTACGTTTTTGGTCGACTCAAGTTCTCAAATTCAAGTCTTGTAAAATGCAAAAAATCATTGTTGAGAAATTTTTATCCCAATAATAGGCCTACAAATTCGAATCTTGTAAATAAAATATATAGAAAAAAATCATTGTTGAGAAAAATTTATTCTAATAGTAGGTTGACCCAGTTCAAATAAAGTTAATCTATAAATTTTTTTAAAAATAGTATTAAAAAATCATACAAAAGTAATACAAGTTGCATATGGGGAAAATCTTGTGGTCTATGCCCTAAATCGAGGACAAAAGACAGTGTCACTCTTAGCCGTCCAATCTCAATCAAACTGTTCTCCATGAATCTTTGACCAACCCCCTTTCGCAGATACGCTTTCACTGTTTCTCAACAGTCCCCTCCGATCGATCCTCACCGTCTATCTAACCTCGTATCCATCACGTGTTGTTCCCTCCATGATTTAATTCTCATCACCCTTCTTGACACGTGTGGATCCTTCTCCTTTCGAGACGTCATCTTGTTTTCATCATCATTCCCTTGCACGGACGGGCCTTTGCAGTCGACACAGCTCACCGCACGGGGTTTTAAGGAACCGTAACGAGATGATGTGGCAATAGTGTCCATGTGTCAAATCGTTGCATAGTAGATGTCGTATTCGGTGGCCCTACAGGTACGTGGCTTAATCCCATTGGTTGACTTGAAAGAGTTAGCAAGTCGATTCTGCTTTGTGTTTGTTCCCCTCTCGGTAAAAGTACAAAATCGGTCCCTAGAGTGGAGCGAAAGTATCAAATTGGTCCCTCAAGTGAAAAAATGAGCAATTGAGTCTTTAAACTGGACTTAACTGAGCAATTGAGTCCTTTCCGTTAGTGTCCGTCCAAGGGTCCGTTAAATCGTTCGACATGGCAGTGACGCTGTCAACTCTGCTGACGTGTCATATGCCATGTAAAAAAATATGAAAAAAAAAAATTGGGCCAGGGATCCAATTGCATAGTTAACTCCACTTCAGGTACTCAATTGCTCACTAAATTCACTTCAGGGACCCATTTGCACATTTGCCCCTAAATTTTGTTTTCTTTTTTAATAAACAATTCATTTTTTCCTTCTTTTTTTTTTTTAAAAAAATCATTTTTCTTCTTTTTTTAAATCTCGTGGTGAATATGATTAATATATTAATTAGGAACAAGAATAGATTTATAAATGATCTAATTGGCAATACTCCATCTGTCCCATTTTATCTGTCCCTTTTTGGGACTTTTTTTTGTCCCAAATTATCTGCCCCATTTAGATAATCAAAACACTTTTGACTAATTTTTACCCGTATTAAATGTGGGAAGAGAAACACATATTAAGTAAAATTGGGGGTAGTATTGTAAAGTATGGTAAAAGTCTTATAGAATGTTGTGTTCCAACCAAATTTCTTATAATATTTGTGATGTGGTCAAAATGGACAGATAATATGGGAAGGAGGGAGTATATATTAATCAATTATGTCAAGTTCATCTTCCCTTGTTTCTTGCTTTAATCAGTCCATTTCATAAGGTTTTACTTGATAATACTTAATTTGTTAAAACAACTACAATTTTTTTTTTAAAAAAAAAAGCACTCACAACCTAATATATAATTTTTAAAAAGAAAAATGCGACTTTCAAAGAAATTCTGCTTCGTACCAAAAACAAGAGGATAGTAGTTATCAAAGTTATAAAATATTTTTGTAATTTAACTGATGAAAAAATAATTTGATTTGTTTGATTTACTATATATTCTTTTTTTCTTTTTTGAGTTTAAACGGATTACTTTTCCATTAAACAAGGAGTTTGATTATAAATATGAGAGGGTAAATAATCCAACCACACCCTTTAGTCACTCAATCTACACTTACAGTGTGTTCGGATAGAGGTATTTAGAGGGGATGGAACGGGACAGGATGGGACGGGAAGTTTTATTGAGTAAGGACCCATGTTTGGATTGGAAATTAGATTTGATCCATGGGTTTTGAAGGACCAATTTTGGTCCTACATGATCCTTATAAGTCTACCTTTTTTGGTACTCCAAATTGGAGTACCAGCAAGTACCAAGAAAGCTTTTATTTATAAAATGCTAGGTGATCCCTCATGTTCTTTACTTTTTATATTTTAAACTATCCAAACAAGGATTGATCCTTCCCTTCCTTTCCTTTAAAAAAACCCTCATTTCCCATCCTTTCCAGTCCTTTACTTATACCTAAAAAAACTTTATCGAAAAACATTGTTAGATTTGGCAATATTATGGGCTAAAATATTTGCCCTCCTTTTAACAAAATTAAAAGAGATAGTATCAAAATTTTAAAAATATCATTTTATGTTTTTCTTTTTTTTTAATTTTTCAAAAAAAAAAGAAAGAAGAAAATGATTTAAAAAAAACAGAAAAAAAGGAAAAATAAATTTTTTTATTTTCATTAAAAAACCAAAAATTAAGGGAAAATGTGCCAATGGGTCCTTGAAGTGAATTTAGTGAGCAATTAAGTCCTTGAAGCGGAGTTAACGAAGCAATTGGGTCCCTCACCCAATTTTTTTTCAAAAAAAATTAAAAAATTTTTAATCAAAAAATATGACATGGCAGATGACACGTCAGCAGAGTTGACGGTGTCACTGCCATGTTGGACGATTTAACGACTCCTCTGACGGCTTGTAACGGAAAGGACCCAATTGCTCAGTTAACTCCACTTCAAAGACTAAATTACATATTTTTCACTTGAGGGAGCAATTTGCTACTTACACTCTACTTCAGGGACCAATTTTGTACTTTTACCTCCCTTCTCAATTATATTTGCATCAATTTTGGACATTTTTTCCCCTGAACTCCAATTTTGGGACGCTAAGCTAAGGGGGCAAAACGTCCCAAAATTGAAGTTCAGGGGGCAAAATGTCCAAAATTTAAGTTCAGGGGCAAAACGTCCAAACGCTACAAGTTCAAGGGGGAAAATAGTACTTTTTTCGTTCATAATCGAGTCGCGTCACGTCGGTTCTCAAATTGGGAGAAGCTCTCCTAGTACTTATTTTAATTATTAATTCACAAATCACAAGATTTGAATTCGAAACCTTATTCGAAGATCATTAAACTCATTTCACCCAACCCAACAAATACTAATTCTCATTAGTAACACTATCATAATACTTTTGTTAAGGGCAAAATAAATGAAAGAAAGTTTGCGAGCCATTTATAAAACATATATATCCTACATTTCATGAGATACACAATAAATTTCAGAACTTACTTCCTATATCGTATTTAGAGCTAAATCTGTGACTTAAATAAGTGAAATTCTCTAAATTAACAACTTTTCATTAATTGAATTTGAGATCATGATGTGATACACCGAAAGTATTGAGGGCCCGTTTGGTTCGTGGGTATCCTGTGATATACCCGAATATGTATCGAGATGACCACGCGCTGGCCACGTTTGGGTGGTCATCGTCGATACCGACGATACCCTCACGTGACCTGATGGCCACGCGGGGGGTTAATTTGATTGCCGTTGAAATCGGGAGGTATCGTGGATGACAATGCGAGTGGATTAAATGGTCATCCCATAAAGACCAATTCGTCCTAATATCCTCAAATTTTCTTCCAAAAATATCCCCAAACTTGGAATTATTTTCTCACCTAAACAAAACATAGCCTGACCCCTTTTTTCCTTCACAAATCACAACTTCATCTTCTTCAACCTTCACTTATTCGACCTCTGTAATTCCATTTTCGCCGAAACCTTACTTCATTCTGTCCTCCCGCCGCGTCGACCGCAAATCAGGTGAGAATCCGCCCTTCGCCCTTGGTTCTTGATTATTGGGTTGGATCTCTCTCATCTTTTCTTATTTCTTTCTGGTTTTGGTATATATAATGGTATGGGTGTTGAAACGAGACCTATGTTTTAGGCGTATACTCTGGTCTCTAACAGTGGGCTTTGACTATTTCTTTTAGGATTCGGCTTGGGTTGCTCGAAATTGGTGGAAAACGTTCGGGTATTGCTTCAAAATACTCTTTTTGCCTTAGTTTTGTAGATTTATAGGTAGATCTGAATTATTTCCCATTGAAAAGTTACGTTTGACATGTATTGTGTTGCTTATGGTTATCTTGCAGATACATTTGCATTTGTTGAAGCTTCAAGTTGGGTTTTGTGAAGGTAAATAAAGTGGTTCACATCAGAAAGTATTCATGGGTTTAAATTGGTATATTGTTTTATAATTATTGTGGATGATAGGTGGTAGTATTTTGGTTGGAATTGTGGTTTTGCTTGCTGCTAGTCCATAGGTTTAATATGTTTGAGTTTTGCTTGCTAGTATGTTTGAGTTTTGCCTGCTACTTGAGATGTTTTATGGTGAAATTGTCTTGCGTTTTACTAATTATTGTGTATATTGTTCTTTTGTGGTTGTGTTTAGGGTTTATTAACGGACATATTGCTACCTAAAAACCTAGCTCTCATAGCTGCCATTGCTGTGTTTTTTCATGAAATGCAAGTCATGATAGGCATTCATGGAATCCTCCTCATTATGCGGAGGAGGGCTATGATTAGGAGTAGGCGCCCTCCTAATGCAATTTGGAGACATCAGACATACTAGGGAACTTTATTTGAACAGGATTATATTTGATAGTGACTTACAGTGTTATGAAGCCACTCGGATGGATAGAGGTGCTTTTTTTAAGTTGTGTAACTTGTTAGGGACTGTCGGGCAACTATCCGATAGAAGGAGTACTACAGTGCAAGAGATGGTTGCTTGCTTTTTGTGTATTCTGGCTCATGACCAGAAAAATAGAATTGTTATGACTCACTTTGTTAGGTCTGGGGAGACTATAAGTAGGCATTTTAGGTCGGTGTTGAAAGCTATTTTGAGATGTCATGGAGTCCTACTAAAGAAGCCCGAACCTATTGGAGAAAATGAAATGGAAGAGAGATGGAAATGATTTAAGGTAATGACATTCGTTTGATTCAGTAACACTAATTGATGAATTCCATATTTCATCTATTACTTCTAATTAGATTCTCCCTTTGGTTTATTAGAACTGCCTTGGGGCTTTAGATGGAACCTATGTGAAGGCTAATGTCAGAGCTGTGGACATGACTTAGTTATCGAACGAGGAAAAGTGAGATAGCCACCAATGTCTTGGGAGTTTATGGTAGGAATATGCAATTCATTTACATACTCCCTGGGTGGGAGGGATCTGCGCAAGACTCTAGAGTTTTGAGAGATGCCATCTCGAGGCCAAATGGTTTAGTTGTCCCAAAAGGTACTATTAAACCCTACTTAGGCAACCCAAATGTTTAGTTATTTAGTAGGGTTATGTCTATCACTAACACTAATTGTTTTTAGGTTACTTTTACCTTTGTGATGCTCGCTATCCCAATGGGAGAGGCTTCTTGACTCCATATAGAGGTCAAAGGTACCACTTGTCTGATTGGAGGGGGGGACACTCACCAAGAACGCCTCGAGAGTTGTTCAATTACAGGCATTCATCGGCAAGGAATGTAATCAAGAGATGCTTTGGTCTGTTGAAGGGTCGATGGGCAATTCTCCATGCCAATTCCTTTTATCCAATCAAGATACAAACTAAGATCATTTCTGCATGTGCATTGCTGCACAATCACATCAGAAATGAAATGCCACTTGATCCCTTGGAAAATGACATTGATAATGAGGTTGAGGAGCAAGATGGCAGCTCAGTTGACCCATTTGAGGCCACTAGGATCACTTATGTTGATGCATGATCGTGTCGTCAATGACCATAAAAATAATCCCCACAATAAACTAACTAAACTAGCTAGGGCAAGTAGGGGTCGAATCCCACAGGGAAGGGTTATGTGATGAAAGAAGAAAAAATAAAGAAAAATCTTTTCCAAAAATCAATTAGAAAACAGGGGATTAACTATAAAGAAAACAATTAAACTAAAAATCAAAGCAAAGCAAATTAAATCTAAATCTAAATTCTAAAACAGAATATAACGCAAACAATAATTATAAAGCATACTTCTTCTCCGATGGTATGATTCAATCAAATTAACTATGGACCATCGACTTAAAAGGTGAATTAAGCATCTTATTCTTGACTGACAACTGATATAGGTTTCCCAACATGTATTTTAGATAAGAGGCCGATCAAAGCTGCAGTTATCCCTTTTATTCCTTCAGAGATCGATTACTTTCTCAGGGCTTAAAGATCACTTAAGAACAAAGCATTAAGAACAGTTAATTTTACACACATGCCTACAAAGTAGAACCATACGAAGAGAAATTTCTCGCCCTCCGATAGACAAACACCGATCAGGCTGCGATCAAACAAACCTGATTCGCTACAAACAATCAAACTTGAGTGGTCAATTCTAAGCTTGATCTAGCCATAGATCTTCCTCTTACATCGTTAGTGGCCACATAACTCAAATAAGATTCGGAATCATAAAATTATTTTAGGGTTTTGACTACTATCATCAAGAACTTAACACAAAATTATAAGTATAGAAATCTCACCATAATCAATTGATTGAATTCACCAAAGGATTAGAAGTATTAAAGATTTAGCTACTCATGGACTTAGAAAAATCCATGAGAGGCATAAGAATACTTACAAGACTAAGGAGGAACGATTTCTCCTCCTTGAAAACCTAGGGACGTCGCACCCCTCTATGGCTAGTGAGGGTGTCGACTTCCCCCTTCTAAAACTAGAGAAAAACCTAAACTAAAGAAAGGTAGAAAAAGAGAATTATCTAAAATTTGTGATGTGTAAAGTTGTATGTGTGTATGTGTATATGTGATTTGTGATACAGGAGGTGACTATTTATAGTGGAGGATAGGGGTAGGACGGTTTAGCTCTAACTTGGACTCCAAGTTGGATTAGGTATCATCCTAGAGTATAATCCAAGTCAAAATAGAATCCTGGAATTTTCTGGATTTCTGCAGAAACTTCGACTTGAGATTTGGGCTTGAATATGGCAGATCTGGGCTTTGCACTTCAAAAGAAAGTTTTAGATCTCGGAGTTAGTTTTCCAACGGCTACTCATGGGCTTAAAACGGACATCTGAACAGAAAGTTATGGCATTTCTACGAAGACTGCACTGAAACAGGGCTTATATCGCAAATCTGCGGGATTATTGCGGGATTTGGATATTCTTTTGGATATTAGGCCTACAAATTGAGATTTTAACTCCAATTATAGGTTTATATGGGCTGAGTATAATCTCATATAAATAATCCAAAAATCCTCAACTTTAGGGTTTCTTCTGGGCTTGGCTTCAATCTTTTGCAAATAAAGCTCCAAATCTTCAATTTTTACTTCTTGAATTAATTCTTCAATAGTATTCAAATCTTCAAAATATCTTCAAGAAATCTTCAAAACACGAACTTCGCATCTTCAAATCTTCATTCCAAATGGCTAAGTCCATAGTTGAGTAAAAAGTCTCCAAAATAGCTCCAAAAAGAGTGAAAAACAATAAGTTTTCACTTTTCTTGTCTTCAAGACCTAAAAACACAAATACTAGCAAAATAGCGTAAAAACACATATAAAAGTAGTAAAAAGTATATAAAAATAGCTATAAAAACATGCATAATTTTAGCTCGATCAATGCATGTGATGAATGGAGTCAATTCAGAGATAATTTAGCCAACCAAATGTGGGTTGAATACATTCTTAGCCATCCATCTTTGGCCTAAATAATAGGGACACATATTGGTTTAAACATTTGCATTATTGTTCTTGACTGTACTGTTTATGATTGCATTCCCATGTAATAATGATTTTCACATTCTTCTTGTTGGTTATTTAATGGTCCAATCTTTGTAATGTGATATTTTTTTATTGTAAGAATTCGTATGATGTATGGCTGAATCTGTTTGGTTTGAATTTGTGGTTGTGTTTAATGTACCATCTAGGGTTTGGCAGAGTTGTAATAAATATTTATGTCATTTTGGTTAGATGCCACCAAAATCAGCCCAAGACAAAGGTAAAGGCAGAGTTGTAGAAAATCCAGGCACCAAGCATGTTTGGACCCTAGCCAAGGATGCAGTCCTTTTGCAACTGCTTATGGCAATGTCAGTAGACCCGAAATGGAGGTGTGATAATTGGACTTATAAGCCTGGATATCTAGTTGAAGTTGAGAGTAGAATGAAGGAGAAAATTCCTGGGTGTGATGTCAAAGGAAGTCCCCATATCTACTCTCGGATGAAGCTATGGAAGAGGCAATATGTGGAGGTTTGCGAGATGATGGGTGAGAGGGGTTCAGGGCTAGGTTGGAACAGTGAAGAAAAGACCATTCGATGTGATGATCAAGTGTGGGAGTCATGGGTACAGGTAAATTACAAATTAACACTATATGAGATGCAATTTATTTATAGAATAAACTTGTATTATTAAGGGTTTAATAATTTCCTTTTTCATTGTTTGATTAGGGACACCCCATGGCAAAGGGGTTAAGAGGCAAGCGTTTTATCTACCTTGATGAATGGGCCCAGATTTTTGGGAGGGAACGAGCCACAGGGGAACATACTGAAGGACCGGGAGAAGGTCTAGATGACATACCCGACACTCCAGCAATGAGTGTTGTCGAGGATGAGGAAGGGGAGACCCATTACTACGAGGCCCCTGAGGTACCTCAAGAGGTCGGGGAGGGGGAAGATGAGGAAGAAGGGGAGGTCGGGGAAAGCACACAGCCCCTTCCCACACAAACCCAAGCTGGCCATACCCAAACTCAACACTCACAGCCCTCAATGATACACTCATCCGAAGGAAGGAGGCCACCAAGGAGAAGGAGGTCATTTACTGACCAAGTTGCCGATGCTGGTGAGGGAGACTCCAGTGTCACCAACATTGCATGTTAGAGGGTGCCAGTCGAAAAATTGGCCAACTTGCGAATTGCTTCCAATTCCTTGCGGATCAACAATCGGCAAGGCTCATGGTCTTCCCCGAGATACGAAAATTGAAGGCCTCACTATGGAGCAACAACTCAAGGCGGGAGATATATTGTCGCATGACCTTCCAAAGATGCAATATTTCATGACCTTGTCAGATGAGTACAAGAAGGCTTTAATTTTTATGATTCTATCTTAGTTTAAATTATTTACAACTTGAATGTTGGAATGTTTTATCTTTAGGATGAATGTTTGAAACTAATTTGGAATTAGGTTGAAGCTTTGTTGTTGGAATGTTTGAACTTAATTTGTATTTAGGTTGAACAAGTTGGTTGGGTGCATATTTTGGTGGAGTCTTGTAGTACTTTCTTTTGCACACAACCATAGTTATGATGATATGCTAATATAGACTGAATTTTTATGGATGGTAATGGTATTATCTTGGATGTTGCATTCATTAGAATTTTTAGCATTTTATTTTGGATGATATGCTAATATTTTGGATGTTGGAAGTTGAAAATGTAATTGTTTACAAAAATTAAAAATGTTGCTATTCACACTTGGAGAATTCATAAAGAAAAACGCAGGGGTATTTCTAGAAAGACATTTACATACCTATAACATTCCCATTGTGAATTACAAATTAACCAAACATAGTAAGTGAAATGGACGGGTAAATTCTACGAAATGTAGTATTCGAACATTACCACTAGATGGACGGATATTTGACATACCCAAATGAAATACCAGAATATATGAATATCTGGATATATCTCAAACCTACGAACCAAACGGGCTGAATAATTTCTTTTTCTCTAACTACAGACTACAGAGCAAGAAGAAGAGTCTGGTTCCATAAGGGCACTAAAATAATTACAAATGGAACTTGGAAGGTGCAACCATGATTGCTTTAGTGGAAAGCCACGAGTGTGTGTGTTTGACTGCTTGACTAAACCAAAAAGGGCTAAAAGGAAAGAAAATCTTCACAAAAAATGGGACAATTTTCATAATAAATAAATGGTAGTACTATATATATAAATTAAACTATCTTGATATAAATAAATTGCTAGTATTTTTCAAGTCAAAGTCCAAAGTTCTAAGAAAGAACACTCTCATCTTTTCACCTAAATCCCGGGTTACCTTTAACACTGCAAAGAAAAATAAAATAAAAAGTGGGTGTTTTTGGAGATTGTGCATAATTCTCATACAACTCTTGACCCCCCCAAAAAAACCAAATTGCCAAAAAACAAATTTGAGAAAACTTCAAACAATGATCAAAAAATTCAAGAAAGACAGGAAGGAAAAAGGCCCCTACAAGGGCTACATACAAAACTAAACTACAATTTTTCTTTTGTCTAAAATTTTTAAGCCAAAAACCAATCCTTTTTTAAGGAATTTGAACAAGGAAAAATGGAAAAAGATTCTGAGAAAAATTTTGTCAAATCATACCCGACCCCCTTGCCTTGCATTCCAACTGGCTTTCTCACTTCTTTTCAGAAAAGAAGACTTGACTGTCTTCTAAGTTCTAACCCTTTCTTCTCTTCTTCTTCATCTCTTTTTTTTTCTTGACAAGAATAACCCTTTCTTCTCTTCAAATGGTAACATCCCTAAGCAACCTTTCATGCAAAGTAAGGCACACAACAAGAGAACTTCAGTTTCAGTCTTTTTTGCTTTTGCTTGTGTCATTTTTCATTGTGTTCAATGTGTCTGGTCTAACCAGAATATGAGGAAAAGGGATGTTTTCCTTTAGACCAAATGAATTAGAATAGTAGTTTCATGAACAATCCTTTGCAGGATTTGAATGTGGTTATCGGATACCATGAATAATGTGAGTATCGAATATAAAAAATTTACTAAAAAAACACATAAAGAAATTGGATTTTTACCTCTTGCATTCTCCAAAACAATTTGTTTAACTTGTTTAAACATAATAAGACATAGATTTACTTGTGTGAAAAGATAGACAAACTTTTTTTGCTTATCTTTTATTTTAATTCTCTATATTAATGGTCCACATGTGATCAAATATTATAATCCCATGTTCTTTATATAGTAGTATTAATTAAGATAAGATAATTATTAAATTTATGGAAACTAATCCCACATGTAATTGTTCCTTCAAAATGTTTAGTGGAGGAGTCAAGGGTCATAGATTCTAATTCCATATCTATACTGTGTCATCCTTAAAAGAAATGAAAATTAAACATTTCATAGCTCTTTTTTTTGAAGTAAAAACATTTTATAGCTCTCAAGACTCAAATAATATGAAACTTGATGATGTGCCATTTGCCTCTGCTCTTACTTGATTTGATGAATATTTATTCTTATGTCTATGTAAATATTGGTCCATTATTAAATTAGGTTAGGCTATAATTATAATAGTGACTAGTAGCAAAGCATAGTATAGAATTGATCGAAATTGCTTTAGGAAGAAATAGAAAAATTAAGAAAAGGGGTTGACCCATTTGATTATGATTAGTTTTTACCATTCCCAAGGCCATCTAGGCATGTGAAAGTTTATTGATATATAAAGAGTGTTTTTACACTTTTCCCTGTTGGAACTGCTAAATCAAAATTTTATGTTAGTGCATGTCCCACTGGTTATATATAAATTGCTTTAGTTTGGGCATTTTATTCCACCTTTTTTCTTTTAAAATTTGGGCTTTAAGCCTTAATTTTAATTACCCTTTTGACTGTATAGCCTTTATTTTTTCTTCTTGCTTTTGGAGATTTTTCTGAATTTTTGAGCTAAAAAGATGTTCTAAAAAGGAAGTTTTTAAGGAGCTCGAAAATGTGGAATGACCCACTATCTTTATGATCACTCCCCTTTTTGTCCAATTTCATCTTCCAAATTCTCATTCTCCAAGTTACAATGTTGCCTTCATGTGCATGATGATCAGTTTTCATTTCCTTTTTCTTTACAAACAATGAGGAGAGGAGGGGAGGGATAGGGAGCCTCTTTTTTTTTGGTAGCAAGATAGGGAGCCTCAAATCCATACATTACTCTTACATGATTTCTTTAACATCTCGATAATCAGGTCGAGAAGTCTATTTTTGTGAGTTTATTATTTCTTTAAAACCCATAATATTATGCATATAATAGAGATGAATTCTAATGCATTGATCCAACTTAGAGGAATGTGGAGAACTCCCGATATATATCAAGTCAACTAGCTAGCCAATGCATGCAGCATTAATGCAATACTATTCTAAAAATGATCTTTTCATGAATTAGAAAAAGAACCCACATTTACCCATCAAATGATGATTCATAGAGGGTAAAATCAAGTACTTGAAGATATATAATGACAAATAGAAAAAATCAAAGTTTTTTTGACTTATGGATCTTGTTGAAGGGACTCTTTGGGTTTTTGTACTCTGTGGAATTGTTTTCATAATACAAGACAGTGGAGCGGTTTAATTTAATTTATTTAATCTTTGGCCATTTTCTGCTTAGTTAGAGATAATCTTTAACTGCTCCCTTTGAAAATAATGAAGCAGACAAGAACTTGCAAGTAAATTGATTGATTAATTTTGCTCAAAATGCGGACTCACATGTGCATAATACTACTAGACTTTGATCATCAAATTTCCATTCAAAATGATTCAAAATCCAAGGAAAACTTACAATTACTCTTTTGCTAATCAGCAGCGCGGTTTTCCCATTTCTGGTTTTTTTTTTTTTTATTTACAAGGCTTATTAATCCCTTAATTCTACCATTCAAAGCTGATCCTTTTTGTTCTTATACTACCAAACCACTCAATCATATATAATCTTATAGTAGTAAATAATTCTGATTAAAGTTTGACATTCTTACAGGTTTTATATTGGTTCCAAGCAAAGATTTTTAACAAATTCATTGCTAAGATGCTATTAACCCATCCTTTTCATGTAGATTAGCTAGTAAATACGCAGGTTTAAACGTGACTTGATCATGATTAAGGGGTTAATTTGTTTTTCCCCTGACATATTTAACTAATCCCAGTACTATATAGCTTACATTGGCGGTTTGATGAAATATTTGCATCATAATTGATCATCATAATCCTCATTATAACTAGGATAAGCCGGTATAAGGTTAATTAGCTTAATCTAGAAGATTTAATGTAAAATTATCCTAGTAAGTAAATAGTATTTGGAAAGAAAGATACTGTTTTTTTCTTTTTCTTAAAAGTACCGTTTATCATAAATAGTAAATAGCCATACTCTTAGCAGTCTCACTACTAGCTAAAACAGTATCTTTCTGATGCAAGATTTGGAATGGGAAAAGGTAGGTAGAAAAGGTAGGCTAAGGTGCTGGTCTTCCAGGGAATGACAACAAAACTGTTATGTCCTTTTTTTCTTTTTTTTTCATTGTTCAAATCACTCTCTTTAAAAGGCTTCCCTACATATACAAATCCCTCAAGCCCTTCCCATATTATTCAAAGCAAACCATTTCTCTCCCTTTTCTTCTCTCCTAATCTCTATATTTCCCCCATAGTCTGCCCTATATTATTATACCTCTCTCTTTTTTCTTAGCACCATTGTCCTTAAATTCTATAACAAAACTAACAATATAGTAAACCTTTTTAATTTATGGACATGTCTACATCAAAAACCTCAGATAAACCCTTTGGCTATGAAGCAGTTCAAACTGAAGCAGGGTTTGCTCTGCTTCAAAGGAACACTTGGCCATCTCAGTCTGGTGAGAGGAGAGGGCGGAGGAAGCAGGCGGAGCCGGGGAGGTTCCTTGGCGTCAGACGGCGGCCTTGGGGCAGATATGCTGCTGAAATCAGAGACCCGACGACGAAAGAAAGGCACTGGCTTGGCACTTTCGATACAGCTCAAGAAGCTGCACTTGCTTATGATAGAGCTGCACTTTCCATCAAAGGGATACAAGCAAGAACAAATTTTATATACTCTCATGATAACTCCACTACTTTCCATTCTCACCTTCTTACTCCTTTTGATGTTCAAGCCATTTTACCAACTTCCCATGAGCAGTTTTTTTTTACCAGCTCCTCTCAACCAAAACAACAAGCAACAACCAATATTCACCACAGTAATGCAATAATAACTACTCATCAGCAGCAGCAGCCTGACATTTCCCACAGTAAAAAGATCCAAATCCCCACCCAATCCAATAATAATAGTAATAATAATGCATCTTCTTCAGCTGATGAAACTCCATATGGATCAGTTGATGATTGCAGTAGTAACTTCTTTTTTACTACTGATTCTTCTAACTCTGGTTACTTGGCCTGCATTGTTCCTGATAACTGCTTGAAGCCTCCTTCAACCACTTCTTCTTCTTCTTCTTCCATGATGATCAACCAAAAATCCAGTTCCCATATTGATCAAAACCAATCACATTGTGCTCTGCCTACTGATGATCACATGGAGTTTCCAGGTTTTGATCAAGTTCTTAATCAGGGTTTTTGGAGTAGTGAAGAACAACAATCATGGGAAATGATCAACTCCAATAATAATAACCCACCATTGATGGTTGATCAAGAAGATTGCATGCGAGCTTTTTATCCCTACATGATTCCATCACAAGCAACTTCTTGCTCTCCTTCATTGCCTCCTTTTGGTGATGTTGTCAACTTGGGGTATTCACTCTTCTGAAGTTTCCATTAATTTCTCATTTCTAAGTGTTTGTGGAAATCCCACAATTAATTTGCATGCAATTTGTTTATCTAGCTGTAATTAAACTTTTAATTTCCCTGGGAAAATGTTCACTTTCTACCTTATAACTCTTGCCAGAATATTGAATGAAGGAAAAAAAAAAAAAAAAAGCAGCTTTCAGAAACATTTTTGATAACGGCCTGTCATGAAACAGCAGATCCCTGTTGAGTTTAAGAGAGGGGAAAAAAAAAAGAAAGAAATCAATTAATATCGACTGCATGATTATTGCCTGTCTCTTTTGCGGCTACTTGCTCCACTTTTTCTCAACAAACCTAGCACTTTCAGAAAGTGCATGTAAACATGTTACATGTAGGTACTCCCAAGATCGATTCACCATTAATATTGTTAACAACTTTTTAAATTTGCCTGTTGTTACCTTAATTGCATTTGTCTGAAACCGAATCTAACCCAAAATTTGCATTGTCTTAGTTTTGCTTTAGTTTATTGTCATATAGCATGTAATTTGAAACTCAAACTTGGTATAGTTTCCATGAAGAACATGAAAGATAATTACTTGTTTTGTTTTGTCTTCCTTTATTAGTGATCTGCTGTTTTATCTTGAGTTTTAAATGCATTTTAGGACAAGCTGTACAAAAAACAGCTAAAAAGGTTTAACTTAGAAGATTGACAATTAAACATCACTGTCGAAGACACACTAATATAAGAATTACACCTCATCTCTTTGCATATTTGCAAGTCACTTTTGGTAAATTAATTGCTAGACAAAATCTTAATGGGATGGTCGACCTGTTTTGTTTTTGTTTCAACTTTGAGAACAAACTTGACCCTATGTGTAATTGGTTTTTGTTTCATCATCATCAATCCAAAAAAAAATCTTGGCTCTTGCTGCTGTTTCCTTTGACGAGGAATGTTTATTCAAATAGAACCCTTTTTTTTTCATTTTGTACTAATTTTGTTTTTATAAATAAATACCCAAAGGATTCGAGAACCTTATAAAGGGCGCCTGTAAAGTGACTAATAAGATGCAGAAAAGTAGCTTCAATGGTGGTAGCAGAGAGAAGTAGAGAGCAACTATGGGAGACATGTATCCACTTCTTTCAGAACATTACAGCTAAAAATGCATGTCATGTCTGAATATGAATGGTGTTTTTAATGATAAATGGAACAAGCAAGATATGATTCTCTTCACTCTTGCCTGAAAACTTTTGACATATTTAAATGAAGCTGTAATTAATAAGTAGAATGAAATAAAGAGAGTTAATAAAGTCAGGAGTAATTCTCCTATGGGTTATTATTCCCCCCCACCCCCTCCATTTGTGCCATATTTACCAAATAATGACATGTGTCATTTTCTAATTTTTAGTGTTATTTTCTGTTTGGCTAGTTAAATTAAATTTTATATTTTCATTCTAAAACCCTATGGGGAATGTATTAAAATTTAGGACTATAACCCTTATATATAATTATTTGTTGTTAATTTGAGACTAAACCTGGTGTTTAATTGGTATTTTTATTACTGCTAAAACTTGAAAACAAATAAAATATAATACCAGGAACACGTGGCATGATTTGGTGAATTGGGCACAAAGATGGGAGGAGGTGATTTCCATCCTTATTTGATACACAGTTAGTGTAGTTTTTTGACTCCATAAGTGGGTTCAAAAGTTAACAAGTACTCATTTCAGAATTAATTAGATTTTTAATATGTTAATCTAGTCTCTAAGGGGACACATGCATGTCACCCTTCTAGACCGCATTGCAGTCTGCTAATTAAACTCCATTAACGGTGTATCGAATAATTTTCCTTCTCATATATATTCGTATATCTAAAATCTAAAAATCTAAAAACTACTACTACTACAACAACAACAACAACACACTCATTAGTTAATAGATGGATTGGTAAACCACTGTTCAACACCCAATTAAATGAACAGTTATAAACCAATTCCAATTTGAGCGCAATTGTGTCGGCTATCGTCCAATCGCTTCTCAGCACATGTCCCGGTTCATTACATGCTTCAGCTGCCCGTTCGTTATTGCCCCGTATATGACCCTTGCCCACGCTTCCAATTGTTCCCTGTTATCATGTTCCTCTGACTTCTTTATGTTCAATCCTTACCAAATCATGTACTACTCCCGTGATTTTCTCTTCTTCCCTTTCAATCTTTGATTCGTTTGCTCGATTTCAGTCCCCTCCTTTCTCTTATTTCCTGACCTTCGACTTTTTTCTCAGTTTTTTTTCCCTCTTCTCTTCCTCTTCATTTTATTATGCATGTTTCTTCTCTCTACGGAAATCTCCTTTTATTATTCTCTTCAACATTCCTCCAATTCATTACGGGTTTGGTGTTTTTTGTATAAGCTGGAAGCAGAAAAAAGGAATGGGTTTTGGTTTTTATCAGACAGAAATGGGGTATTTCCTGATCTTCTATTTGTTCTTTTGATTGTTGAAATTCAATGGGTTTTATCATGAACAAATTTCAGTTCCCTTTGTTTGTTCTTCTCCCTGATCTTCCACCTACGAATGCACCTTTTTTTATTGTAGGTTAGTTTTGTATTTTTTTTCGCGTTTTCATATTTTGTTGCTTCATGTGGGTTTACTTTTGATACAAAGTTCGGTTCTTTTTCACATTTGATTTGCTATTTCTTTAGTCATTTTGATGATGAGTTTCCATTTGTGCAGAGGAAGCAACCACATTAAATCCTCTGCTTTAATAGGAATCATGTCAAAAAGACCATGAACTTACACAAAACGGCCAAATAAGCTCATGAACTCTAAAAGCAGTCAAATAAACCCCTGAACTCTTAAGAAATGCCAAATAAACCCTTTTCTGGCGGCTAAATGCTGAAATAAGGACTAAACGTTTCAAGATTTTCACAAATAAGGATCAAAATACACAATTTCAACAAATAAGAATACATACTTAATAGTTTTTTTTTACAAATTGAATACAATATAAGTTAATACTAGTGTGTGAGATATATATATAAACTGAAAAGCACATGATAATTTTATATCATATTACGTTTAATGAATTTAAAGATTCCCTAATTTGTAAAAATTTGCTAAGTATGTGTTTTAATTTGTTGGAATTGTGTATTTTGATCCTTAGTTGAAAAAATGTTAAACGTTTAGTCCTTATTTCATCATTTAGCCGGCCAAAAAGGACTTATTTGGCTTTTTAAGAGTTCAGGGGCTTATTTGGCCGTTTTGTGTAAGTTGAGAGTTTTTTTTAGCAATAAAACTTTTTACTAATAGAATCAAGGACTTCTGGTAATCCTAAAAAAAAAGGGTACATAAGTCTCTTTCTTTTTATCTATTAGGTACTTATATATATATATATATATATATATATATATATTCAAATCAATTTGCTTGATTGAGAAATGAGCTTGATTTGAGTGATTTCTGTCCCTTTGTGAAGGTTTTAATGGATTCAGTATGTAAATTTTATGATCTTAGTATCAATAGGTTCAATGAAAGGTTGCTTTGATTTATGGATTGGTTTCACTCTGGTCAAAAAATTGGTTTTAGGTTACATTATTGTCATAGATGGATTTGGAGTCTTTTGGATGAAGGCATGTATTGTGATTGATGGATTTGGTGTGTTTCCAAATAGATTGATTTTAGGTTTTCTCCCGACCATAACTCCACTTTTGATTTTTGGTTTTAGGTCAGCCAAAAAAGCATGGAAATTCCACGTTAACAGACAACCTCGAGTTAACAGACCTGTTAATCACGTACACACAGGTCACTAAATTCTGTTACGGCATGAACAAAATGTCCTTATTTCATATTTGAGGAGGCAAAGTTGGAAAAAAAAAAATAGGGAGCAAAGTGTCTTTTTGTGATACATCATCGGGATTTTGGGCATTAAGCCATATATATATGTCATATGTGCAAAGCAACCAAACGCTTGGAAGTTGGAACTACCTCCCTAAAACTGCACAGAACAAAACAAACTTTTAAGCTCCAAACTGTTTGATTCTGTGTCTTTCTTCCATGGCTTCCGAAGGTATCCTCTTGGGCATGGGAAACCCACTTCTCGACATCTCTGCTGTTGTTGATGAGGACTTCTTAAAAAAGTAAGTAAATCCCATTTCACTTAGAAACCAAAAACCAAAGCGCTTATATCCTTCAGTTTTGCTAGTGAGAGAAATAGTGGAAGAAACCATAAAAATTTGGCATTTTTCAATCGTTTTTGGGCTTTCTGGATCTGTGATACTTTTATTGGGTAGTATGTTGCCAACATTTGATCTGCATTGCCCAAGTTTTCATTTCTGTTTCTGCTCTGTTATTTTTTTGAGTAAACGAGCAAAATTGTGAATCTTGGATTGAGATTGTAAGTTTAAATAAAAACTGAAATGATAGTGCTAGAATTTTGCAATCATTATTTTGTTTTTCCAGCATTTCAAATATAGTTGCCACTGTATTTTTGTTTGTTTGACACTTGAAATGCTTGATATGGTGGAACAGGTATGACATCAAGCTGAACAATGCCATTCTTGCTGAGGATAAGCACTTGCCGATGTAAGTTTCTTTGGCGTGTATTTAGAGCTTTGATTGCCCATGTATCTGTGTATGTTTGTACACAGAATTAATAATATGCCTCAAAATACATAGTGGTCTTTCAGTGTTTGACATTTGTTATCAATGAAAACTTTAATTGGGATGATATTTTTATTGCTACATGGCAATATGGGTTTCTATTTTTGCACTAGATGTGATACACTGAGTACAGTGAACTAATTTTATGTGATGGGTTCTTGAAGGTATGAGGAGATGGCTAACAAGAGTAATGTGGAGTACATTGCTGGAGGTAAACTGAAAGTTTGTTTGTTAGTGTTTGGAATGTCATCTTGAACGGTAAAATTGATATGAGCCAGCCAGTTCAGAGTGCCTATCTTTATATCTAATGCTAATTGCTCTCTATTATTATCTTATATGAGTCCTCCAATCTCGTGTTCCCGTAGGTGCTACTCAAAATTCTATTAAAGTTGCCCAGGTTTGCTATTTCAGTGACTTCAATTTATTTAAGACTGAGATTTCTTGGGGATTCATTTTCTTTAATCTCTTTCAATGTTGTTTTCCCTTTCAGTGGATGCTTCAAACCCCTGGTGCAACAAGTTACATGGGTTGCATTGGTAAAGACAAGTTTGGAGACGAAATGAAAAAGAACTCAAAGCTTGCTGGTGTTAATGTAAGTTTCTGTGCACCATTGCTTCTCACTTTTAAGCTTTATTAATTTAATCTCACATTTAATTATGTTTGATCAGGTGCACTACTATGAGGATGAAACTACACCAACAGGGACATGTGCAGTCTGTGTTGTCGGTGGTGAGAGGTTAGTTGCTCCTATTCTGCTCTAAAATCCTCTGTCTGCTTGGAATATTCCAACTTATAGTGCCAAGTGTTTTCATTAAAGTTTTTTTTATCAATAAGCTATTTCCTATGCATTGGTTTGTTTGTGAAAACACAAGCATCCCATCAATTTGCTTTATTTTCCTATTACCAGAACTGAGAATGTGATCCTTTTTCTTGTCTTTGGCTAGATGAAGCTAAAAATCTTGTATATGCGGTCATCTTATTTATTTTCTTCTCGGATTTTCTAGGTAAAATTAAGCAGTGTGTTCGTCAAGGTCTGTTTATTGTGCAAATTTGTGTCATAGATGTCAGGAATGTGAGGAAACTAACAAAACAAATCTGTTTGAAGGCGTGTCTTAATCAAATTAATATGAAGTTTATTATGCTTCTAATTATGCATGCATGTTATGTCTATCCTTGTACTGGGATTTGTGAATTTGTTGTTTGTTTCATTTCCAAGAAGTTCTCCTGTGAATTCATTAGGTTTTAATATAGCGATTTCCGTACATGCATTCTCAACATTTGCATTTATAATTGGGGACCAAAGGCCATCTGCAAACTGTCAGCTTTTATCGGTTTCTGTATCTATACACACACACATACACACCACCATACAAATGCATTCATGAAATTTTTTTATGTACGTGTGCATGCATAAATGCATACACATAATCTAGTTCTGAAATTTTGTTTTTAATGCTGTAACTGTTTTGCAGATCACTTGTTGCCAACTTATCAGCTGCAAATTGCTACAAATCAGAGCATTTGAAGAGACCTGAAAATTGGGCATTAGGTACTACTCTGTCATGAAACTTTCTTCTATCTTCAGCTTCCTGCTCTGTTTCTTTTTTGTTGGCTATGAGATCTTTCCCATCTCACCTTGGTAGAATTCCCTACTTGAACAGTTGAGAAGGCAAAATATTTCTACATTGCTGGGTTTTTCCTTACTGTATCCCCAGAATCCGTTCAGCTTGTTGCTGAGCATGCTGCTGCAAAAAACAAGGTAAATTAAGTGGACTTATCTTGCTTGTATTTGCACTAGCTTCAATGACCATTTATTATTATTTGCTATTCTTCTTATTTTCATTAGTTTCAATCATCTTCTTTACATTTTCAGGTTTTCACGATGAACCTTTCTGCTCCTTTTATCTGTGAGTTCTTTAAGGATGTGCAGGAGAAAGCTCTACCGTAGGTTTTGGTGATCCTTCTTTACTTCCCTATTACTGTAAGTCCGTAACAGGCACTGATCAGTCTCTTGGATGCAGGTACACGGACTATGTCTTTGGTAATGAGACTGAAGCTAGAACATTCTCCAAGGTTCATGGCTGGAAGGTAATTATCTCTTAGTGATCACTTTGTTTATTAAGATTAGTTCACTCTATTTTTGCTAATAAAATATCCTTTTCTTACTTCTGTGTTTGATGACCAGACTGATAATGTTGAGGAGATTGCTCTTAAGATTTCTCAATGGCCCAAGGCTTCAGGAACACACAAGAGAATCACTGTTATCACCCAGGGAGCAGATCCTGTTGTGATTGCTGAGGATGGAAAAGTGAAACTATTCCCTGTTATCTTGTTACCTAAAGAGAAGTTGGTTGATACCAATGGAGCAGGTAAATATTTTTTCTTCTTATGCTTTTCCTTGTTACAACTCTGTGCCAATTCAACCTGTTCCCTTCCTTTCTAATGTGTTCAAAAGAAAAAAAATAAAAAATTTACACTATATTAAGTTTAAGCTCTCAGAAGATGATCTGATCTTAGTCAGCTACTATTGAAGTTACTATTGCTTCTGTTATTAGTAATCATCAATGTCGCCCCGAGCTAAATGAGTCTTTTTGTTGCAGGGGATGCATTTGTTGGTGGATTTTTGTCACAGCTAGTCCAAGAGAAGCACATTGAAGAATGTGTAAGAGCCGGATGTTACGCATCAAATGTTATCATCCAAAGGTCAGGCTGCACATATCCTGAGAAGCCTAATTTCAGTTAAAAGCTTGCGTGTCTTGGCCCCAAATCTGCATTATTTGCTCTTATACCCTTTGAATCGGGTGCAGGAATCATTCTTTCAGTTTTTTCTTCCATAGTTTATTTATATAGTCTGGTGCTTGCTTTAGAAATATTTGATATTATTCGAAACAGATGTCTTGACCTTCAAAATTTTGAAATCATGAACTCAAATAGGGTTCAGTTACAAGAATATTGGAGGATCACTATGTATATGTACTTAGGCCTATAAGTTGTCCATCTGATTTCTGAACTCCATTCATATCGATGAATGTATTTACTCATTAGTTCAGAAGCCTGCCCCCAATAAAAATGGTGGTTCTATAGCAAAACTTTCATGTTCTTTAGCATCTTTCGTGAAACTAACTACTCTTAGTCTTGTTCATTCATAGATGGCAATTCTACATTTTAAATTTGAACTCAGTTATCATCAACTCATGTCAAATTGGCCAGAACAATTTTATAGTTTGTCTCAGACCAAACACAAAAGTCAGTAGTCACAATTTTGTAGTTTATCTGCTGAGCCTGATGAGTCTCTTGAATCAGAAGAGTCGCCCACTGTAACTAATCAAGTATAAATAATTTGTTCTGGCAATCACATTTTTAACTCAGAATTGCCCAAACATTTTCCATCTCATAGACGATAAAATAAATTGTAATTTGGTATTTACTAATTAAATACATCAGGGTAAAGCTTGAAATTTGTTTGGAGCTATAGATTTGAAGTTTGGACTTCGGACATAACCATGTTAACAGTGAACTTGATAAGTAGCTGAAATGTAGGTCTATATAGATATGTGAAAAAATGCTAGCTAAATCTGCATAGATATTGTACAATTAACACCAAAAATCTTTTTGCCATACTCCCATAGTCCCATGGAAGGTGAAACAAAGTCATAACTCAAACTTTCAAGGATACTTTTGATCATAGAAAGCATGCCACAAAACTTATAATTAACTTCATTTTCTACAAAAGCAACAAAACCAAAATTCACAATCTACAAGAAATGTACTAGTTTTCTTGCACTTGCTTTGCAAGAGCAACATGAAGGGGAAATTAAACCTTGATCAGAAGCAAAATTGACGCCGGTGATCTTGTTGAGAGGCTGCAGCTACATACTGAAGAATGATTGTGAATATGTTCTCATTGCAAGGAATGCAAAGCTTAGATCCTGAAGAAAAATCAAACACTTCCTCGGCGCGATCAAGCAATGCTCTCAACAGAGGATGCTCAAGTAAGCTTACCTTGATGACAAATCTCTTGCAGTAGTCTTCACCTACATATACTACTAAATGACCCTTGGGGACATCTTTCGGAATATAGCATTCTTCCTTATGCAAGCAAGACCAAACATTCCAATCCCTAACATGGCCCCAAATTGTGTACTTTAGAACACTTTCACCAATATTTTTCCACTTATAAAGACATTTTCTTAACCCTAACTTGCTTTTCATCATCATCTTCTTCTTCAAAGTACAAGTGTGTTTATGCACGTGAATGCTCGTCCGTGCCGGTTGAGAGAGAGAGAGAGAGAGATCATAGGGTGGTTTCAGAGGTGCAACTAAGGTTATATATAGCTCTTTGTTGTAAGAATTAAATAATATCTTTTCTTTTTGGTGATAGAATTAAATAATATCTATTTCTTCGGAAGCATAGCTAGTATATAATTAAGCTACATAAGTTCAAAAGCATGGGATATATGTGATTTTTATATGATGTATCATTGACAAATTGTACGAAAAAGCACGTTCTTTTTACTTAACAAGTGGAAAAGATTCCATCAACAATTCAACATTCCCACACAAAAGATAAGATTTAATTATAGACAGCAATGAGATCATAGAACATAGTTGGGGAATAGTGCACAAGTTAGAAGTACATATGTACAAGTTGCAATTTTGTGTTATACATGTTCAGAGTTCAGACAGAATCATGGTGGGTCCATTACCATTTGGATTACTATATGTTAATTAGTAATGACTACATAGATCCTAGCTAATTAGATTTTCATTCTAATGAGGAATGTGATTAAATTTTCAGAACCTGTACAGCTAGCGTAATCTCAAAATTAAACTATTCAAACTTGGTTATCAATCGCATAGTTTGGTTTGGGGGTAAGGTGTTTAATTATTTTAGTTTTAGTGATCACAAGTAGTGACACTCAAACTTATGTCACTGGAATTCGATACCGTGTAAATTTTGAACTCCACAAGCGAGGTGAGGGGTTAACACATACACATTTCTGAATTAATTTTGTTTTTAAAATTTAAAACTATTTCCTAAAGAACACATATCAACACTTAAACCCCGTGTGTAGTCTGATAAACTACATTGACAGTGTACTATATAATTTTCTTATGTCACTAATGAAGAATTGATTTTGGCTTAGGTCTTTCCATACAAACTCCACCCAGTAGTGGGCTCCGATTAATCCAAAGTTAAGCTATGTTGGACCCCAATTGGGGGAAACTCTCCCGACAACTATTTTCAGCATTAACAAGATTCAAACTCCAAGCTTTACTTTAAGAACATTGAACTCCTCCCACTCAATCCAAGAGGCGTCGATATTTTTGGATCTTAATAATCAGAATTTCACAATCAAATGTATGTGAGATGAGATATTGAAGTATCACATAAAATGTTGTTGACATCAATGAAATCTTTAAGAATCATTTCCATTTAAATATTTATATAAACATTTCATACTGATTAGTAAGTTGAGAAATTGGTCTTTGCTAATGCTTGTAAGATCTCAAGCTCCTAATTAGCACACTGATTTTTGCACAAACGTTCTTATACTTTTTGGAGAGATTGTGAGGATGGTAGACATTTGAAGGATCATGGCTCCACAAGAAGATTGATAACCCAGTTCCCACTAAGGAATATATTAATCAAGAATATTGAGATTTTTGGTTGCATCAGATTTAAATTAAGAAGCAATTTTGTTGATTACCAAAGCTAGCTTGGAAGTGATTAACTAACTTGGAGCAGAAATGGAGAGAAGCACACAGATTTAGCCAGAGAGACATGGTAAGAGTTTGGTGAGTTGGAATATATATGAAGAAAGAAATCAGAAGCATTTGAAAATAGAAGAAAAGCCAACAGATTTTGCAAACATGGGGGGGATTTTCCATGATCTCAATCATTTACTCTTCCTACCCACTCTGCATGGAGGGAGATCAGAGAGATGGCATGGTCGGAGGTTGGTGGGTCTTCCCTCACATGATGTTCAAAATCTGGTAGGTTTTCCCCTTTTTTTGCATTATCTCTTTTGCAAATAGGGACATGATATTTTGAAGATCTCTCCCTAAAAATCTACCGGAGAAAAAAAAAAGAATTAAAAATGTTTAAGGGTACTTTTTTTTTCTCTTAGTTAAACAAAAATCAAACAATCAAAATTGGAATGGTGCTATCAATTTTAAAGAAATGAGAGATTCAAAGTCCTTAACGTCCTAAGATTGTACATTATAAGGATGTGAGGATCTAATGTAATATATCTGAGGTGACCTAATTGCATGGTCAATATTTATGAGAAGCCCTGTGAGGTCTCGATCAAAGATTTGAAAATTTCTTGTTACTCACCTTAGATTGACATATGTAATACCTATTAACCATCTTAATTACTTATAAACTAAAAAGATAGTTTAAGGGGCATTTATAGATAGTTAAGCTTGGTGTGTATTTTGCAGTAACAAAAAAAAAAACCCAGATTGGAAGGCATATGGTTTATGTTTATATGTTGAGAGATGGGTCCATCTTCCCCATGCAGCTTGGTCCCTAGCTCCCTGTTTGATGTTGAGCCATTCCAGGTTGTATTAGAATGTGCATGCCTTGGCTTTTTATTGTCCCTTGTGCCTCTTTGGTTCTAAAAATCTTCAAGGCCAAACCTTGACCTATTCTTTAGAAGCAGAAAGACAGGAACAGGATGGAGAGATTTGGGAAGTCTCAAGTCTTGTGTTTAAACTTTAAATCTCATTATTAGTGCTTATGTCAGTAGTCAAACAGCCTTAGAGAGGATAATTAATATAACAGAATAATACTTCTTGCCCCTCCATTTTGCCACACACGGTGCTCTCTCCTAATGTGTCCATCACACATTAGGCCATGTGTCTTCTCTCTTTCTTTTTTTTTCCTATTTTTATTCTTTTTATTAAATTTAGCCTTAATTTCACTAAGTTTAGCCCCAAATTAAAATTTTATTTTTATTTTAAGGGTAAATTTCAAAATTAATAATTTATTGTTATAGGGTTTTAGAAATATAATACAAAACTAATTTTACTAAGTTTAGGCCCAAATTAAAATTTTATTTTTATTTTAAGGGTAAATTCCATAATTAATAGTTTATTGTTATAGGGTTTTAGAAATAAAATATATAACTAATTCATTAAGTTTAGCCCAAATTAAAATTAAAATTTTATTTTAAGGGTTAGAAAAATTAAAATTTTGTAAAAGATGTGTTGGGACCAATAAAATAATAACATGTGTCCTAATGTGTAATTGACACGTCAGGGAGTAAAATTGGGGTGTGACACTAGGAGGGGCGCCTAGCATCACTCTAATTTAACATCTGATGCAACATTAATTGAGATCAATATTGCAATTAGAATCTAAGATCACAATGTTCCAAATGACGAACTTGAGGCTTTGGTCAAATGGCCAAGACCTAAAAAGTTCACCCGAAGGGCAGGGTTCGAACCCTTGCCCAATTTTCCCCCCTCCCCCTTTGTTGTAATGAACCAAAAAAAAACAAAGTTCTAAATGACATATTGATCATTACTCCCAGGGATGAATGTCGTCCCAAATGAAACCACATTCATCCCAAAATGGACAATTATTTTGAGTGAGGAAGTATTATTTTAATATCCTCTTTAAATAAGATACGTTAGAAGATCACCATGTTCCTAATTAATCAAGAAAGATTTCGAGACCATGTACAACTTTCCCCGTACCCGTTTCCCTAGATCTCATATACCAAAATATTTGAACCATGATTATTGGAATTAAGGTCGGAATCAAAATCCAACAAGGCGGGTGAACTGTTGATTTTGCTATATATCTATCTAAGCCTATAATTGGATTTGGATCCATTGGAAGACCCTGGAGTGGAATAGGGTTATATTTCAAAATGAGGAGGTTGGGCTTTACTTGCCCCTTATATTTGTGGGCTTGAGGTGAGGGTGATTTTGGGGGAAAAGTTCCTTTTAAATGTACGGAATTCTCTAAGAACTTGGATTAATGGTGAAAGATACATAAGTTCAAACTCTCATAGTTTCTCTTTTAATGCGGGTAAGTTTGATCAAAACATTCCCGATTTTAAATTCTTCTTTACTCATTAAAGAAAGATAAATGATTAAAGTTTTGAACTAAATCTATGGATGTTATTTTGACCAATTAGTTTTACTTAATCCTGTTATATTTTCTTGTTTGCATGCATATCAATTATCAGTATATGAACTTTTCCCTAGTTAATTAATTTGATAAAATGATTACTAATGCTAATTTTATATATGTTGATCGTTCACCTTTTCTTTTCATATAAAAAGAAATAAATTAGGCTTGAGTTACTCTAATTAGAAAGTTGGAAACTTTCAATCATTTCCCAATCTCCACACCTCATTTTCCTCTCCAAAAGTTACTCAAAACCACTTAAAAATCTATCAAATGAGCCTTTATATTCTTCCAACATAATTGCCAATTAACACACACACACCCAAAAGGGAAAATAGAAAGGCAAAAAGAAAGAGAATGGGGTCCAAGAAAACAAATAGTAGTAGTTTGGTAGTAATAATGGTGATGTTTGCGTTGTTGGTGATTGCCCAAGCCGCTCCCAGCTGCATGGACGGTTGCAAGGTTACTTGTAAGAAAGACGTTCCTGGTTATGAGAGTGGCTGCCCAGAAGCCTGTCATATTGCTTGTAGAGATCTTGCCCCAGAACTCAATAAGCAATAAAATCATACATATTGCAAAAATTAGTTTTAGCCTTGTATATAGATATTTGATCATTCAATAGTTCTGATGTTTTAATTAGGTCAAAATTAGAGAGATTCAAACTCCATCCAATTTGAAACAAGAGATCATAATTATGTTGAGCAAATGTGTTCTTCAAAAATTTGTATGATCATAGGAAGTCATGTACCCCAATAACTTGATGTAAACATTCGGTTACAATTATAATTTTAAATCTACTTTTATAGTTTCGAAAATGGAAGATCTCATTTTTTTTTCATGATATTTACCTATGGGAGAAGCCTATAGCCACGAACAACAATCGATGCAACACTGTATATAGCAAATTAAAGATATTGTGTTTACAGTCAAAAAGATATTGTGTTTATATAGACTTTGAGAAAAAAAAAATTGCATATTCTCACAAAACTACAAATGATTTTCTTAAGATTACTTACGATATATAAGGATCATTTTGTAGGATCACTTACGAAAATTAAATGGTAATTACAAGAGTAAATTGCACCAATAATCACTAAATTGTGACACATTTCCTAATTTGGTCACTGAAGTTTAAATTTTCCTAAACAATTCACTAAAATTTAACAAATATATATATCAAATGTAGTCATTGTAACATTTTCCATTCAATTAATGGACGGAAAAATGATATGTTAACACATCATATGCCACATCACTCACATTTCATCTTCCATGTCAACATTTATCAGTTTCCTCCCTGATCTTCCTCTACCAAGAGAAATGAAAAATGTGGCATGGAAGGTGAATCAATGATGTGGCCAACTATATATATGTGCATATGACATGTCACTCATGTCATTTTTCCATTAGTTTGGATACAAAAATGTTTGAGTGATCACATTTGCTAAGTTTATAAAATTGTTTAGACAAATTAAAATTTAGTGAAAAAAATGAGAAATGCGTCATAGTACAATGACCTATGGTAATTGGTGAAATCTCCAATTACCATAAAATATGTGCAGAATTTTTTGTAGATTAGTTAGGAATGGCATAAATGTCATTTTGCACCCTTAAGTTTATATGGACTGTCATTTTGCACCCGATTTTTTTATTTTGACCAAAACACACCCTAAAGTTTTATTTTTGTGCCACTTTACACCCTCCGTCACGGTAAAACAAATGGATGTCCGTCATGGCATGCCACGTGGACAAAAATGACACGTGGCATGTGGCATTTTTGACATGTGGCGTGCCATGTGTCCTTTTTGTACACGTGGCATTTTTTGTATATGTGGCATGCCACATCGGATGTCCGTTTGTCCTATCATGATGGAGGGTGTAAAGTGGCACAAAAATAAAATTTTAGGGTGTGTTTTGGTCAAAATAAAATAAAGTTAGGTGCAAAGTGACAGTCCGTATAAACTTAAGGGTGCAAAATGACATTTATGCCACTTAGGAATATAACGGTTGTCCTTTTGCGTTTTTGTTCATCTATTTGAATTTTTGCTAAATCTTACTATTAACTTCTAATTTTTAATATCTAACACATCCATTATAAGAGAAATGGGGGCAAGGAACCGATTTTTTCCGTCCAAAAATAGTGATCAAATTCCGTTCCTACCGGGTTTTGGACAATATATATGTACATCAGTACATGAATATATCTTAGCTAGCAATAGCATATATAGATTTAATCCATTGGTGCTTCTACTACATACATAGTACTATATATATAAATGGCTATTTTTTCCACAACACATTTACACAGAAAGAAAATGAACTTGACTTGACTTTTTTTTTTGAAAAGTCAAAATAATAGTAGCTTTATTGCCAACCGAACTCCACCAGATTACATCGAAATCGATCCGATTACAAACAAAAGTCAATCAACAAAGCATGATAATAAAAACATGACAGCCCACGTATCAAAACAGCAACATTAGCTAAGCAAAAATAGAGCCTTGAATGAGCACGGCAGCAAAAGCGGAAAGAGTAGTAGCAACAAACCCCATGCTAAAAAACCTGCAACAAGTTATTGGTTCTTTCCACACCCTCTTTAGCTAAAGAATCAGCCAACTCATTACATTCTCTATTAATCTTCTTAATGCTCCAGATCGGTACCTCTTTCTTCAGAGCCTCAATCTTCAAAATACAACTTCTCATCTTCCAAGGAGAACTCTCTGGGTTAAGAATCCAACCATAAGCATTAGCCGAGTCAGTTTCAATAACCAAAGCATTGGTGTTCACCCACCTAGAAGCTCCAAAAATAACAAAAGCTTCCTTGATAGCATAAAGTTCTGCCTCATTTGAATTTGCTATGCCAATGTTTTTTGAAAAAACAGCTTTAATATCACCCGAATGATCACGCAGAACACCTCCCACTCCCGATGGACCTGGTTTGCCTCTTGATGACCCATCGACATTGAATTTAAACACCCCTTCTGCAGGCGGCTCCCATTCCTTAGCCAACCTTTGAGTAGCATTCTTAGTGAGCTTAGTTTTTGCACCCATAGGATGTCTAAATAGATCAATAAAAGATTGTGGTTGATCAGGCCACTTCGCCATAACCCACCAAGCCAATCTTACTCTAATCAAATCCATAAGTTGAAACACATCAACGTGTTTACCATTAAACACCACTTCATTCCTTGCCAACCATAAAGACCAAACAACCACAAAGAAAAGCATACGCCAAACATCAATATTATTTCGGCAAGGGAATAAATCTTGCCAAGCACAAAAAAACGAAATAGGATTACCTGGAGCAACCCATTTAATCCCCCACATGGCACAACAATGAGACCAAACTAACCAAGCAAGCTGGCAATTAAAGAAAAGATGATTCACAATTTCTTCTTCCTTTTGGCATATGGCACAAGTAGCAGTGTTCCATTCAATGACACCTCTTTTCGCTAATTCAGCTTTAACAGGGACTCGACCTTTCAAAATCTGCCATACCAACACTTCAACTTTAGGAGGCGCCAAACCTTCCCATACCAGCTTCCAATAATTTTCTCTTACACCACTTATATTCGCAGCAGCTTTTGAGAAAGAACTGGCCTTTTAATCACCTCTCGGTGTATACCGCCAAACAACTTTATCTTTAAGAGTATCGGCTGGAGAGAATTCATTAATAATTTGCAGCAGCGCAAACCATTGTTCATTCTCCCAGTCGAAAATGGGCCTTCTCAACTCAATTCTCCACTCCCATACGGAACCATTCCACCTCCCCATTTCACTTATTCTGCCATCTTTATTGGAAGCGAGAGCAAAGATTCTTGGGAACTCATCTTTTAACATAATGTTCCCAATCCAAACATCATACCAGAACTTGATATTATCCCCATTGCCCACGCAGAAACCAATCCCATTAGAAATTAACTCAGAAAATCTATTACCCGAGAGTAATGGCTTCATAATAGATTTCCATAAATTTGAACTCATTCTCATATTATTCACATTGGGAAGAAGCTCACGCCTATCCCACTTATTCTTTTCAACCACCACATTTCTCCAGAATGCTTCTTTCTCATTATCAAATCTAAAAATCCATTTATTAAGCAAGGCTCTGTTTTTAATATCCAAATCAATGATACCCAATCCTCATTGCTCTTTGGACAAGCAAATGGTACCCCAGTCAACATAATGAATCTTCCTGCCCATCGCCCCTCCACACCATAAAAATCTCCTTTGTATTTTGTCTAATTCCTCCTTCACTATTTTAGGGAGAGGAAACAATGACAAAAAATAAGTTGGCAAACATAAAAGGACTGACTTGATCAAAGTTAATCTCCCCCCAATAGAAAGATGTAAGCCTTTCCAAGCTTCCAATCTTCTTCTAAAATTCTCTATAACTGGTTTCCATATTGAAACAGCATTATGGCGAATTCCTAAAGGAAGACCCAAGTAGTTGCAAGGGAGTCTCTCGGTCCTGCATTTAACGATAGAAGCCCACTCCTCAAGTTGGTTGCCATCAGCCCCTATACCGCACAATCTGCTCTTGTTGAAATTAACTTTCAACCCAGATATTAATTGGAAGCATTTAAGAACTCTTATCAAGTTAATAACATGCTCCAACTGGGACTCACAAAATATGAGGGTATCATCAGCATACTGGATATGACTAACAACCAAATCATTAACTCCAATTCTAATACCATTAAATAATCCTGAAATGACAGCTTTATCCAATAAAGAACTTAGTATCTGCCCAACCAAACAAAATAAAAAAGGGGAGAGTGGACAACCTTGTCGTAAACCCTTCTTAATCTAAAACTGTCTTGTAGGAACACCATTTACCAAGACCGAAATAGAGGCTGTAGAAACACAATACATCACCCAACGAATCCATCTTGCTCCAAAACCCAACTTTTCAAGCGTAAACTTAAGAAAACCCCAATCAATACTGTCATATGCCTTCTCAAAATCAACTTTAAAGAAAAGAGCTTCTTTCTTCTTTTTCCTGACCTCATCAATCACTTCATTAGCCAACAAAGAGCAATCAAGAATTTGTTGGCCTTTAATAAAGGCAAACTGATGTTTGTCAACCACCTGGTCAATAACTCTACTTAATCTGCTAGCTAGGACTTTAGCCAAAATTTTGTAGATGCATCCAACAAGACTGATCGGGCGATATTCACCAAGATGAGAAGGTGTAGCACACTTGGGAATCAAGGTAATAAATGAGGCATTCATGCTTCTGTCAAAAGAAGCTGATGAGAAGAAATCTTCAAAGAACTGCAAAATATCAGATTTTAACAACTTCCAATACTTCTTAACAAAATTTAAATTGAAACCGTCAGGTCCAGGAGCTTTGTTTCCATCACAACTTCGAATCACCTCAAAAATTTCTTCCTCCGAAAAAGGTTACTCAATCCAATTTATGTCATGCTCAGAAAGAAAATTGGAAAATTGGAAACTTAAATATCAAATGAACCCTTATAAATACTTCCAACATAATTGCCCCAACAGGCCAACAAACACAGACACACCCAAGATAAAATTTTGATCAAAAGGAAGATCAAAAAATAATAAAAACAAAGAGAATAATGGCCTCCAACTCCAAAAAGACAATTTGTTTGGTAGTGATATATAGTGGTAATCTTTGCCATGTTGGTGATTGCCCAAGCCCAAGATTGCTACTTGTGGCGGTGGCAGAGAAGAGTTCATGATAATGCAGGTGGCTGCAGTCAAGCCTGCTGTCTAATGGCTTGTGTAGATTTTGACGGAAGTAGTCTCTTCAATCAACCCTAATCTGATATTTCCATAAAGATATTTGATCACTCCAGCTCCAAGCAAAATTATGTTTTCCTTGATTCTTTCTAGAAGGGGAGGTCCAAACTTTGTATTTTGATAAATTTATCATGGGTGTGTGCGTTGGAAAATTTTATCATAATACTATATTTCATAAATGTTCTTCAGAAATTAACTGTAAAAATTGTAGCAGTTACACTGCTTTAAATTTTGATGGATAAAATTAACAATTCATCATCTTCATAAATTTGTTTGATAGTAATATTGTTTAAGATATGTATTTGTATAAAGTCGGAAACTTTGAATCAAAAGGAAACAGAGTCATTGTTGGACTAATGGAGGTTTGAATTTAGAAGAATTGAAATTAACGTGTCTAGATTTTTTTAATGATGGAAAAGGATTTAAGGAAAATATTTGTATATTGAAATAAAACAGCTGACAAAATGCTGCAAAAAATAATTGGTTTGAGTTTGTTGTATTAATTAGTCTTTTAATTCTTTTTTTCAGATAAGAATCGTTCATTTCTTGAAGAAATTGGGATTACAAACGCACAGAAATACACGTACATCGCTACATGATTAGCTACATTATCGAAACGTTGATCTATGAGCCAACAAACTCAGTGAAATCTAATACAATTTAAATAAATCTCTATGCCCAAACATAAACTACCTACCTACCAAGTAAACAAACAAATTACAAATAAACTCACATTCCGTGAGAGTTGAACCCAAGACCTCATAGTCTGGGTAGGTTGGAATTAAGAGTCCAGTACTCTATGACCTCATAGTCTTTTAATTCTTATTCATTATTGTCGATGCCTAATAGTAAATCAATCATATAAAGACTTAGCGGACAAAATGGCCTTCCAGCTATTACAAAAGGGAAAAATGGCATTGAACTTTCAATGGAAACAATTAAGTTTTATTATTCTCAATTTTGAAACAATTTAGTCATTTTATTTTCAGGGCCCATTTTGTCTTATTTAATCAAAATTTGAAGGTTATTTTGTCATTTTTTGTCAAAATTGAAGAGATATTTTGTCTATCAATTTGTAGTCATTTCACGGGACCAAAATCCATTTAATAAGAGGCTAAATTGTCTCAAAATTGAAGACTTAATTGTCCAATTAAAAGTTCACATGCCATTTTGCACCCTTTAGTGATAGTTTGTGGGTGATTTTATCTATAGTTTGATAAATTTGTCAAATACTGATATATTCATTATTTTTTGTTGACGGCGGGGAATTGCACATGAAAATGCATAGATTAAATAGCCTTTTTGCCCCCCTGAACATTGGAAATCTAAGCCAGTTTGCCCCCTGAACTAATAATTGTGCTACATTGCCCCTTTAATTTTCAAAATCGCGCCAAATTACCTCGTCAACGCCGTTAGTCACGTGACGGCACGTGACTAACGGTTCCGTCAGGCCTTCAAGTAACTGCTTACATGGCATTTATTAGCTGACATGGATATCCATGTCAGCTAAGGTGGGCCCATCCCGCCCAAAGTAAAAAAGAAAAAGGAAAAACAAATGGAAAAAGAAAAAGAAAAAAAAAAGAGATCCTCTCTCTCTACTGTTCTTCTTCTTCCCCAATCCCCTCACCGTTAAACATGGGAAATACAGAGGAGGTGATTGAGAAGCAGTGGGTGGAAGAGGGTCAAAGCTATTTGGTTGGTCATCTTCTCTCGAAGAAGGCCATAAATCTGAAAGCGATGCGTGACGTGCTCCATCGGGTGTGGAATTTATCACGAGGATTGCAGATCGAAGAGATAGGGGACAAGAAATTTGTTCTTCAATTCGAAGCGGAGGCAGACAAGGATCGAGCTTTCCTTCAACAGCCTTGGACTTTTAATAAGTCTCTACTGTTCTTGCGTGAGTTTGATGCTTTTACTTTCACTAATATTGACTCCATTAATATGGATTGGTGCTCTTTTTGGATGCAAATTCATGATATTCCTTTGGGACTTATGAATGAGAAGGTTGGACAGGCAGTGGGTAAATCAGTGGTAGAAGTAGAGGAGGTAGATTGTGATGGCAATGGGGTCGTTTAGGAAAAATTCTTATGAGTTAGGGTTTTACCCTTTTCATTAATGGAGACAAAAGGCCTTATCTCTTCATTTCTTTTTTTCAGTTTTAAGGATTTTGATCTGTAGGTTTATTTGGCATTCATACAAATTCATCCCAAGTTGATGAATTCTAACAATTATTTGCCTTTACATTGACCAAACTGAACTATTTCAAAAGCTTTTTTTATGATGCATACTTGGTTTAAGAAATTTAGCTTATAGTAATTGATATTGTTTAGAGTTTTCCAGTTTTACCAAAGAAAAGATCAGATTCATTAGAAAACTCAGTTCAAAGTCTTCCTCTGTTTGCCCTGTATTTTTGGGTTTTAATTACAAAACTTTGAATCAGTTGAAGTTGAATATAATAAAGAAAAAGACTACAAGGAATAAAATAGTGTGATGGAAATGGAGTAAATTTGGAGGAAAATGTTTAAATTGAACACGTAAGTTGGGTAATAATCAAATAAAATAAAAAGAACATGGAGGTTGAAAGGAGCATTGACTTGGTTTATGGCGGAGGAAGCATTGGATTGATGGGGCTGGTCTCGCAAGCTGTCTTCGATGGTGGTCGCCAGGTGTTGGGGTAATAAGCCATGGGGTAAGATTCAATTGTGGCGGCTTTTCAACGATGAGAGAGATATCGAGGAAGAAGATGAACAGTAGAGAGAAGATCTCCTTTTATTTTCTTTTTCTTTTTTCCATTTTGTTTTTCCTTTTTCTTTTTACTTTGGGCGGGATGGGGCCCACCTTAGCTGACGTGGATAATCCACATCAGCTAATAAATGCCACATAAGCAGTTACCTGAAGGCCTAACGGAACCGTTAGTCATGTGCCGTCACGTGACTAACGGCGTTGACGGCAGGGGTAATTTGGCGTGATTTTGAAAATTAAGGGGATAATGTGGCACAATTATTAATTCAGGGGACAAACTGGCTTAGATTTCCAAAGTTCATGGGGCAAAAAAGCTATTTAGTCAAAATGTATATGAGAATTGACAAGTTGACAACAGATGAGAAATGTGAATCTTTAACGTTAACACCACTATACAAAGTGTAGACATAATTAAAGAACCACAAATAGGATCACTTTAACATTTAACATTTGGTATAAAGAAAAACATTTAACATTGAATTTAATATATAGTTAATACACATAGTTCCAAGTTTATCGAGCAAACTAAATTTTAACCTTATCTCTATCATTAAGGTAGTTGTACATAATTTTGTTTCGTAACCCAGGAGTCGGAAGAAGATCTTCTAAATTCAATTCAACGTAAGTTTCTTTTGTACAATGTTGTGTATCATTGATTTGTGATGTACCCTCGAAGTTTGGCTTCCTCAAAATTTCTCCATAAGTAGTTAAATTAATAATTAATTAAGTTTCCATACATTCTAAATTAATAAGAAAATTATATACAAATTAAAATACTAATAATTCCATATTCTACTATATTTTGTATATTTTCTAACTAAATAAAACAACATCATATTTGACAAATAATTTATACTATTTTCTTCAACTTCTAAACTAGGAAAATATAAAATTTTAACCATTTTATATCATTTCCATGACATACAAACATAAATAAATTCAATAAATTCTTAAATTTCATCATTATAAGAAATTATCTAATCTTAAGTTATAAATAAATATTTTACCATATTAAGAAATCATAAAAACCATAATGAATTAATTCGAGAATAATACAAAAATTACTAAATATAAATATTTGAAGAGAAAGTAGTTCATTTTGAACTTTTATGACCTTCAATGCTTCTCTAAATTAATAAGAAAATTATATTATATACAAATTAAATTACTAGTTCCATATTCTACTATATTTTGTATATTTTCTAACTATATAAAACAACATCATAATTGACAAATAATTTATACTAAATTAATGAGAAAATTATATACAAATTAAATTACTAATTCCATATTCTACTATATTTTGCATATTATCTAACTAAATAAAACAACATCATAATTGACAAATAATTTATACTATTTTCTTCAACTTCTAAACTAGGAAAATATAAAATTTTAACCATTTTATATCATTTCCATGACATACAAACATAAATAAATTCAATAAATTCTTAAATTTCATCATTATAAGAAATTATCTAATCTTAAGTGATAAATAAATATTTTACCATATTAAGAAATCATAGAGACCATAGTGAATTAATTCGAGAATAATACAAAAATTACTAAATATAAATATTCGAAGAGAGAGCAGTTCATTTTGCACTTTTATGACCTTCGATGCTTCTCTAAGATGAAAGGGAGGTGGAAGTGAAGGAGTAGTGGTGGATATAGAGACGGTGGTTGAGTCTTGGAAAATAAAATACAAAAAAAAAAAAGTTAAAATACAGAAATGAGGGCAGACATTTATTGTGGGTGGATGATTGGGTATGGTCTCACACAAAAAGTTAAGTAAAAAAGTTGTTATATTTTAGTATCATTTAACTTATCTTTTGTTAATTTTAAATTTGATGGTGGATCCTTATCTTAAAACTTGTGATCTTATTTTTTTTGTTTGCACTAAATACCTATATATTTAATACCTTTTCATCTCAGTGGGGGCAATTGTAAAAAGTATAAAATTTTGGGACCAAATTGTAAATTGTAACATGGACAGTTGCTCACACTGCCTCCATTGTAAATCCGCCCATGTTTTTGGATAAAAGATATAAGGACTTATCATTGAATTACCAAATAATACTGGCAAAAACAAAAATAGTTGAATAGCCTTTACCCCATTAATCTTGTAAACATAAGACACATTGTTTCTTGAACTTTAAATTGTGTCATTTTGTCTCTTGAATTTGGAAAATTGAACAATATCCCCCGTTTACGTGATGGACATTAGTTGTTAAGGATAAGACTTCTAATATACATTTGACACAATCAAAATTAGTTTGAGTTTCAAATTTTGAATGTTGTATAAATCCTATAGACTTGGTTAAGATGTACTATATCCTAGTAGCTGGCTACTTTACAACACACGAGTTTGTATAAATATACTCTATGTACAGCAATACAATTTGAGAAAAACTTATTTCCCTCGTATACGAGACTATTATATCTTTATATTAGTCACGTGTCTTCACATCATTAACTGAAACATGACTAATTTTATATCTAAACCTTATTAAATGTTGATGTGGCTTTTCCATGTCATCTTTTGTGGGTTCCATTCCATATATAGACGACCAAAATTTCTAGATACAAAAATAACTTTTAAAAAAAAATTTAATAAAATGATTTTTTTTTTTCTAAAATTGCATTTTCCTTTGTTCTCTCTCTCTCTACGCATCTATGTTGTTCATCTTATATGAAACTTTACACTTTCTAAATACTAGTAAATACTAGTATATCATCCTAATTTTTCAAATTCATTAGTTGTTTGTAAAAAAGTTTAACAGGTTGTTTTATAACTTTTATTTCAATAAAAATTGGAAGGGCTTAATTGAATTTTTAAAGTAACTTCTGAGACCTTTTCCATAATATACCAAGCCTAATATATTTGTAGATGGATGGAAAGCATAGCATTGTCCACAAGAGCCAATTTCTTTTTTAATGAAAATCCAAACAAAATAATGATTAGGTAGACTATTAGACTCTTATTACTATTAATTAAGCTATATTACTATTAATTAAGCTATAAATTTTGAGCGACTATGTTGAGTTGAGTAAAAAGAACTCAATGCTTTTTATTAAAATTTTGGATTCGATCAAGTGGTAAGCGGTTTGTTTCAACTTAAGCAGGTTTCAGATTTGAGATATTATGTACGCAACTGTCCCTATTAATAGACTCACCCATCAAAATCAGGTGTATGATGCGGGTTGGATCCGGATTAATCACTCCTGGATAGTGGATACCGAATGAGGTACCAAATAATTTTGGATTCGAGTATTGTGAACAAAGAAAATAGATATTAAAAGAGTTTCTTACAAATTTTTTAACTTAACTCCGAGTGCAAATTGTTCGAAACTTATATAATATATATATATTATACTATAACTATTAGATATATATTTGAATTAACACAGTACTAATAGTTGAATTCATGAATGACTAGATAGATACCAAATAATTTCTCACCCAAACAAACAAGAGTTTAAACTTTTGCAATTTTCTTCCATAACTTTCTCAATTCATCACCAAAAGACAAAAGTTTTATATTAATTCATTTCAGGAAGAAAAAACAATTTCACCGTACCTCATTGACAATTGACAAAGACAACACTGCAAACCTCCAAAACCAACAAAGAATTGAAAAACAAAAACAGATAGTAGCTTCTTTCCTTCTTCCTCCCCCCTTTTTTGGGTTGAATTATAATAGAAAGTAGGAACAACGTCTTTCCATTTTCAAAACCTTTATTTGATTAATTCCCCTCAAAACTTTCCCTTCTGTCTCCAAACCACCGCCATCACCACCGTCCCAACAACCGCATAGAAACAGCACTCGCCATTTATACCACCAAAATTTTCCATGTAAAAGAAACAAACTTTCCCTCTGAAAAGCAAGAAAAAAAAATTCAATCTTTCTCCCTCTTTTCTGTTTCTCTTCCTAATGTGTAGATCAAAAAAGAGTACAGATGTAATCGAACCAAGATCTTCAAAAAGACCATCTTTTTCATCATCACCTCACACACCCAAAACCTCAAAATCCTCGAAGTCCTCTTCTTCTTTGTCAAACCCATCTTCCAGTGCTTCCATATCCAACAATTTTGTTCTTTCTTCGAGCTACTTTTACAACAACGATTCCAACAGCTCAATTTCAAGCCAAAATTCCAAAGCTCTCTCATCTTTCAAAGCCTCTCTCCCTGAAAACCCTCACATCTATAATTTCGCAGACATCTGCTCTGCCACAAACAATTTCCTTTCCAAACGTTTCTCTTCTTCTTCTTCATCGTCTTCATGGCTTTGTAATCTTCAAGGCAAACAAGTTGTGATTTTCCAGAGAAAACTGAGACGTTCAATGGAGGTTGCTGAGTTGGTTCATAAGGTATCAGTCATTTGTAGGAGCCATCATAGTAGTTTAGTCAAACTTTTGGGTGCTTCCTTGTCAGGGAATTATGTTTACCTTGTTTATGAATATGTTCAAGGAGCTAATCTTGGAGATTGTTTAAGAAATCCCAGAAACCCAAGTTTTACAATACTTTCGTCTTGGGTTTCACGTATGCAAATTGCTAGTGATATTGCTCATGGCTTAGATTATATTCATCATTGTTCAGGCCTGGAAACTAGTTTCACTCATAACCATATAAAGATCACAAGTATTTTAGTAGCTGAAGATTCTTTAACAGCTAAAATTTGTCATTTTGGGACTGCTGAGCTATGTGGGGAAGTGACAAAAGATGAAGGGTCCAAAGTTCTTGGGAGATCAAATAGTAAAGTTATGAAGATTGAAGGAACAAGGGGGTATATGGCACCTGAGCTTCAGTTCAGTGGTTTGGTGACACAGAAATGTGATGTTTATGCTTATGGGGTTGTGGTTTTGGAGCTGTTGAGTGGACAGGAAGCCTTGAAGTTTTTTGTTGATGAAGGAAATGGAGGTTATAAGAGACTTAGTGTTATAGATACTGCTAGGGAGGCGGCGGCCGGAGGCAGTGGAGGGGTGAGGAGGTGGGTTGATAGGAGGTTGAAGGACTCTTATCATGTGGAAGTTGCTGAGAAGATGGTCTTACTGGCATTGGAATGTGTGGAGGAAGATCCAGCCAAAAGACCTGATATGAGTAAGATTGTAGGGCAGGTTTCAAAGTTGTATTTAGAGTCCAAGAATTGGGCAGACAAAATTGGTTTGCCTACTGACATATCAGTCTCAATGGCTCCAAGGTAAACTATACATATAATTGATTCTAGGAGCACATTCTTTTGGGGTTGTTAATTTGATTGTAGAGTTTTTGTTTTTTTGGGTTTTTTTTGGCCGGATTTGCAGAGTCTTTGTTTGCTTTTTTATCCTTACAATTCATGATTCTTTTAAACAACTTGAGTCACCTCTGCAGATACTTGTACATGTTGTAAATAATATATACAGAGAGGATATACAGAGAGGATATTTTACAGATTTGAGTTCATTCTTGATTCTTGATCTGTTATGCAAAAGTAATTTCTGTTTCAAATTTTCAATTGGATTATTTCTGTCTGCAATTGATGATTGATGCCTAGTTAATTGACTGCTTCTGGTAGTTGCTGTTTTGCTATTGGTTTTTTGATATTTCCAATCTTTAATTCAAGACTCTGGGTAGTTAGGAAAGGATGCTCTCAACTTTGTTGTCTGCAATGATATTTTCATGGTCAACAAAACTGTCTTTCTTGAATTTAATGGATGGATAGAGATATTTGATTGCAGACCATAGGAATTAATGGAACACGGCATTCTTAATGTTGCCATGTGTCTATGTCAAAGAGTATTCCAAAATTCCAGTTGCCTCATATAAGATGTTCCGAAACAAGCATTTAAGACATGACTTTTGGTGGAAAACTGGAAATACTGTTGTCTGATTCCTACTTCCCGCCTTACACAGAGGGTCAAGTCTGTAGAATCTAAATCAGAAAAATGAAACCTCTTTAGGGGTTGAAGCAAAGATATTTTGCTTACTATTTTGAAGTTGAATTTGTACATTATTAAAAGCTAGCTCAACCTTTTCTTACCTGGCCGGTGAGAACATGGAAAAAGATTGAAATAGATAGGTATAGGTTTTAAAGTGATTAAACTTCTTTTTTCACTTCTAAACTTCTTTACATGATTTGTTGAGCTGCTTTGATTAACCAGCAAGACGGTTAACTGCTCTGTTTCTTTATTATGCCTTTTTCTTTAGTTTATTGGCCATAATGACCCACAGAAAGTGGGAATTCTAGAGGCTTAAAATGCTTATTAGGGCATCTGCAATTGTCATTTCCTTCTATCTTCTCTGCATGGTTCCTCCTCTGCTTCTCTACTTAAATCTGTTATCTGTTAAAATGAAAACCAAACTTTTTTTGCGCACTTTGTTGTTCAAGCATTTATCTCATTCTCCTAATTTCAAAGCTGCCTTTGAGTCTCCATTGATGCTTGTTGTTTCTGGCACGTATCATTTGAAACTGGGTGTGTTTCGAGTTCAAATGCTATTGAAAATGGCAGATCAATGATAAAAAATCACTTCAAGACTTCAAAAACCTTATTAATGCAGACTTGGTGGAAATTTTTATGTTACTTTTCCAATATGAACCCTTATTCTGGTATTAGATTTTGGCTCCAATAATTATTTATCAAGAATGGGATTTTGATGACTAATTCCTGCTCATAAGAAGGCTTTGTTGACCTGTCTTTTGTGCTATAATGTTGAAATCAAAGGAATCATTAATCATTTTAGTATAGAAACGTATTGGATTATGTTAGACTGTCTCAGCACTTCGTCATGGGAAAAAAAAAAGGAAAATAGATCTGAACAAATCTTTGAACTAGTTTTAAGAATATGCTGCAAACATGTAAGAAGATTTGGACATGTCTACGAATAAGAAGCAACCAAAATGGCCACTTCTTGCCATTGGTCTAAACGGTCTAACTTTAAGAAAAGACTTAAGCTAATAGTTTCTTTTGACTTTGGGACTTACAAAGTATCAAATTGGTGGCCTAAATTTGGATGAAACTTGAAAGAATACACATACATTTTTTTTTCTCTTAATTAAACTTCAAAGCCAATTATTATATTCAAAATCTTGAATAATGTTTAGGGAGTTCAGTCAAATTCAAATAGGGAGTTATTTTAACACTCTGCATTTATAAGATGCAAACTTGAAACTTGAACAATTTCTTCTATTCAACACATTTGTGTCAATTATATTAGGGAATTTGTTAAAAAAGAACTTAACGAGTTATTTTTTTTTAGTGAGTACATGTGAAATTTCATTACAATCCGAATAAATCTCTGTATGCCCAAACATCTAAATGAGAAATCAACTCAAACTAAGAAACTGCCATAAATAAATCATCTATCTACCAAATGCACAAATAAACAAATTACAAACTAAACTCACATTCCGTGAGATTTGAATCCAGGATCTCATTAAGTTATACCTACCAATTTAGCTAACAACTCGGGTGTAACTTAACATTTATTTAAAATTGAATTTCCTTACAATTAATCATTTTCACCGTTATCTTAATTAATGAATTAGGGTAACCCAAAAGAGAAAAGCTTTTTGTATAAGAAAGTTCTAGATAGATACTGGATGAGATTAAAGAAAAAAAAACTTTGAAGGAAATGAAAGTAATTATTTTAATAGGAACAGTTAACACTCATAAAAAAAAGATACAAAATTCAAAAAAATTCAGAAAAAGCCAAAAAAAGATACTCCTTAAACTTAATACAAAATTAAATTAAACTTAATTTCTGGCCACAAAAGTAAACTTAATTAATTAGGATTTTTTTTTCCGGAAATAGAAAAGGTGTTAACCTTAAAATTTGCAAGGGAATTAGGGAACCCAAACTCGGTTTCTAGCGGTTAACTGTGTGTCGGCTAACGAGCTAAGGATGTCTCAGTTTCGACGACTTCTGTCTCTTCTTGCTCCTAATCAGCCTCAAACCTCTCTTCTCAAAGGTAAGCTCTTTTTTCTTCTTTCTCTACGTTTTCTATTATTCTGGTTTTCTTTTTATGTTGAGAAAGTGGGTTTCAATTTGCTTGTGTTTAGCTTTTTCAGTTAATAGAAAAATGGGGTTTTTATAGTTTCAAGAAATAGTTGTTTGGGCTATCGCTATCTTGCATTTTTGAGCCTATTTTGCAATGAAGAGAAGTGAAATACTATTTTCAAAATTGAAAATCTTGTGCTTTTCTTGTGCTTTGGATTTTGGAATTCTTTTGGTTCTATGTTTTATTGCAGTATGATGAGAACAGCTTCTATTTTTTATTTGGCGTTGATATTTTCAGAAGAAAGGGTTTAAGAATCCATTGTTCTTATGCTTGTGGAAATTTATTGTATTTTGAAGGGAGAGAAGAGAACAGTTTATATACTAATACTATGATTTTGTTATTTTTAGCAATTGTTATGGGAATCAATGAATCGTGTCTTGTACTGAGATAGAGTAGGCAGATAGAGAAATTGAAAGTTAGGGGCTTAGTTGTATTCTTCATTCTTAAGTTAGATTTATCAATATATAAAAGGAATTGCATTGTTGCCTTTGAAGTTTTTCCAGGAGCTTTTATGCAAAAAGCAAGAGATAAACGCCTTAGGTGATAGCTGGCGTTGTTTGAAACTAGTGCTAAATCTTATCCGTTCAGGTTTTAGGGTTGAGGTCTTCTAGACTTGTGTGAGATTGTTATAAGTCTTTTAATCGATGTTAGTTTTCTTCGGAGGAATGTTTAGTTGAATTGAAGGGTTGGCTTTTTCCCCAGTTTTGTCGAACCTAAGAAATGTAGCAGATTCTCTTAAGGAACAGGAGCTGACCAGGGAAATGAGTTTATGCTTTAATAGTGGCTAACCAATGGGTGATGAGGATGTTCATAGCTATATTAAATCTCTTACGCCTTACTGTGATGTTAGGTCCTTTTGTTTGTGATTAGATATGCCAAGAAGGTTAGACGTATGGTTTGGCCTATCACTTCCCATTTTCACCCAATCCAGTCCTTTGTTTTTCTTCTTCTTGAGGATGTTCATAGCTATGTTTAATCTCTTATGCCTCACTGAGACACTGAGATATTAGGTCCTAGTTTTCGTTTGTGATTTGCCAAGAAAGTTAGACAAATGGGTTGGCCTATGACTTTTCACTTTCACCCAATCATGTCTTGTTTCTTCTTCTTGTGCAAATTATGCTTACTTGAAATGAAAGCAATACTAAGACTTGAATTTGTCACATTTTGAAGAAAAAACTTGGAACTTTTCATGTATGTGTGTGTCTGTGTACAACTACGGCATGTGTGTGCAAGCGTTAGGGATCTATAGGCCCTGGAAAATTTTGAAATAGTTTAGGCATTGGGGTAGGGCTATGGACATACAAGTTCAGACTTCAGAGCACAATGAGATATTGGATTTCAGTTGATTGGCGACTGTTTGCTGACTAGCAACCTCATTGCCTTAATTTTGCAATGTTGGATTTAGATGTTGTAAAAAGTAATTGATTAGAATAGAACCTCATTTAAAGAAATTCTAAGAATTGTCTTTTTTGGTAGTGTAAGAAAAATCAAAACTACAGCCTCAGGTGGCTACCCCTATGGAATCTCCCTTGGAGATGTCAATCTTGTCACCGCAATGGAGTATTAAGAAATTACTCCATCAAGAATTTGTCTAAGTGATTGGTGTTTTGATCAGATAAAATCATTGCAATAATGGTCACACTTACTTTTATCTTGATATCATAGGAATTCAATTTAGCTTTATTTCTGAAAGTTACATTTTTTTCGAGCAGAGCGCTATTCACAAGTCCTACCTTCTACAAGTGCATTCTTTAGCAGTAGACGTGACTTTTGTAGAAGATGGCTTCAGACTGAAGCAAATCCAACCGGCCAGGCTATCGAGGATAGAGAAAACCATGATGCTGACAGTTCAAAGTCTGCTTCTGACTTGGTTAATGCCCCTCGTTCCAAGACAAACCATTCTGCTTTGAAGAATTCCGCTTTTTCCAACTTGAAAATATCCCCGAGGCACGACCTTGCCATGGTATTTACATGCAAAGTCTGTGAAACAAGATCAGTTAAGACAGCTAGCCGTGAATCATACGAGAAAGGTGTGGTGGTGGCAAGATGTGGCGGTTGTAATAATTTGCATCTGATTGCAGATCGTCTTGGGTGGTTCGGGGAGCCAGGAAGCATCGAGGATTTCCTATCTGCTCGCGGCGAAGAAGTGAAGAAAGGCTCAGTTGACACTCTGAATCTAACTCTTGAAGATTTAGCTGGAAAGGGAGCCCTGAAAGGGTCAGAATGAAAATGTATTTCTGATGACATTTCTGGTCTTTTTGAAGACTTTCTTAATGTTATCTAAAAATGTATTGGTAGATTATGTATGACATAATAATTACATAGAAGGAGAAAAAAGAAT
>AWWV01007605.1:0-17397 GCA_001974805.1 Corchorus capsularis
TTAAAAAAACTTTATTAACACAATATATATATATATCAGTAAAAGATTACTAATTTTAATTTACAGTGATTAATTTGACTCTTTTAAGAAAGAAAATTATTGAAAGTAACTTGAGATTTCAGCTTAGATCCGATCCGAAAAATGCAAATGGGTAAACGGGTACATGAGTTTAGGTGACGTGTTGATTATAATTTTATCCAAGTTTTCTCTGTTTCTATTGAAAAGCTCTGCCTCTGCTCGTTACCTTCTTTACAACAACCAGAAGGAAAAAGAAAAGCAGAGGAAAAAATGGCGAAAGCAGGAGCTTGTCATGCTTCTCTTACTTCATGCTCTTCTTCTTTTCATAAGTATTTGACTCCGAGAAAACCCATGGCAGAAGTTGGCTTTTTGCTTTCTTTTTCACCCAAAATTCACACTCTATCTTCAGCTTTTCCTTCACTTTCCATCAAAGCAAAAAGGCCCAACAGCTCTTTTCAAGGTGATTCCTTATTTCCTTCAAAATTCTGTACTTTTTTTTTGAAGATTGTATCTTTCTTCGGTTATTACTTTGTTTATTATGTTTGGAAAAGAATTGATATTTTCAATGTGTTCGTTTCTATTTTTCTTTTTGAAGTTTGTATGAATTGATTCATTTTTTATAAACTTATTAATGTTGATAACTTGATATTGCATTGGGTAGCCTTAGTTTAGAGCTAGTGGGATTTTCAAGTGAAGAAATTTAATAAATTGTTGAAGGTGCTATTTAAAGTGAAAGTGAAAACTTCGTTAAAATGCAAAGTAAAAGTTAATATACATTGGATATTTTAAAACCTAAGTAGCAAAATTGATTGTTTTGTATATGTAAAGTTTATACTTTGTTGAGGGAGCAAGTAGTTATACAAGTGAAAAGTTGCTAAATGAGAAAAAGCAAAGGGAAGAGAAATCTAATTCTGGAGAAGAAGGAATAAAAAAAAAGAAGAAGAAAGGGCTTGAAATGATATTTTAATGGATGAGAGGAGAAGGCTACTAGAAGGTTGAAGATGGTTGGTGACATTATTTTTCCATTTTTCTTTCTTCTGGCTTGTTTTAGGCCAAATCATGTGAGTGATGACAAGTTGAAACTCGAAAGTGAAGGTTGTTTATTTCTGGAGTAATTATGTTGAAGCAATTTCTGTATTTAACAAACATTTTTTTTCTGCACTTTTGTCCAAGGCTGTAGGATGTGATAATTGAAGTTCATTTTATGACATAATGCTTTATGTTTGAGAGAGTGTTAAATGGAGTGGTAGTTTATGCTGTTGTGGTGTTTTCCTCGGATATAATCCAAGCAGATTGAAGCCAGAATGATATTTTCTTGTTATACTATAAGAGGAAAGAAAGGAACAAGACAGTATTTGACTTGATACTTCAGAGTTGAGATGAGGAGATGCGTAATGATATGAAGATGGTGATTGGATTTTGGTTGTATTCTGCTTGTTTGGGAAAAACCGCTGTACACAGAGGATAATTGCATGTTAAAAAAAAGGACTTAAGTCTAAATACTCTAGTGAATGAACCCTGAATTCAATAAACATTTCTCATCCGCACTTTTATAGGAGGCAGTCTGATTGTGTTAATTGAAATTTGTATAATGCAATCAGTGGAGAAAGAGTAGTTCATGCCATTGTTTTATTTTCTGACAGAATTCCAGCATATGGCAGCTGAATGTTTCATCTGTATATTTTGATTGCAGTGAGAGCTGTGGCTGCTCCTACAGAAGATGTTGCAGGGTTTGATGACATGGTTGCTGGGACCCAACGTAAGTATTACATGCTAGGTGGCAAGGGAGGTGTGGGAAAGACAAGTTGCGCTGCTTCACTAGCTGTTAAATTTGCTAATAATGGGCACCACACTCTTGTGGTTTCAACTGATCCAGCGCATTCATTGAGTGATTCTTTTGCTCAGGTTTAAACCTGCTCCCTCTTTTTGTTTTCCAATTTTTTTCTTCCTGCAGTTATCTTTCTTTTGGCTCAGTCTATGAGTTCATTTTCATCTAGGATTTGACTGGAGGAATGCTAGTACCAGTTGAAGGACCTGATTTCCCCTTGTTTGCTCTTGAGGTACATGGAATAAACTTCCTAATCAAATTCATATAGTTTTGCTTTCGACATTTGATTTGTTTGTCGCCTACGGTCATTGAGATCATAGTCTAGATTTTGTAAGAGATTAAATTCTGCCTGTTATTGTTTCGATGGTGTTTTTTCCCCTGTAAACTCAGTAAGTTAAATTTATAGCTCTAAAACAGATAAACCCAGAGAAGGCTAGGGAAGAATTTCGAGATGCCTCTAAGAACAATGGTGGAAGTGGGGTCAAAGATTTCATGGATGGAATGGGCCTTGGGATGCTCGCCGAACAGGTGAAGTTTTATTTTTATGTATTAGCTTAAGAATTTCAGATATCAAAAGGTTGTTTCACCAAATTTCTTCTATGTTATGTCATGAATAAGAATAACCTCACTGGGTGTGTTGTGGCCACTAATTTTTGTTTTAAGCAAAGTTCCATAGCTTTTACTATTTGGTTGGAGTTGAATGTATGTGTGTTCCATGCCCCTTTCAATCTCTCTTTTGATAAGGAGGAGTGAGGACTTTAGTGAGTAGCATATATGCATAACAGCATGCAAACCTGCATGTGCTCATCATGCATAGACACACAAAACCACAGTAAGTTGAAAATTTTAAGATGGTAAGCCACAGAGAAATGAGAACATTTTGCTATGTGAATTTTCTCGTTGTATGCTAATCCTAATACAGTCTTCTACTCTGTGTACCACCCTTTCAGCCTCTAGATCCCCCTCTTGGATTTTTATTATTTTTTTCCCTGAATTTTGGATTTCTAAAATTATGATTTTGCCTCTGGTGCTTCTTGTATCTTATGAAGTTAGGAGAGCTGAAATTGGGAGAATTACTCGACACACCACCTCCTGGTTTGGATGAAGCTATTGCAATTTCAAAGGTAACCATTATTTGCTCTGCTTATTTTCCTTGTTTTGTTCGTCTGTAAATATCTTTGGCTGCATACTGACTGCAGAAGCTCTTGCTAGGTGATGCAATTTCTTGATTCGCCTCAATATAGTATGTTTACTCGAATAGTTTTTGATACTGCACCAACGGTAAGTAAGATTTTTTTCCTATGTTATGGCACTTGAATTTGAAGCCAATCCACTGAACTCTAATTCATGGCAATTTTCCCCTTCTGTCAGGGACATACTTTGCGACTTTTGTCACTGCCAGACTTCTTGGATGCATCAATAGGCAAGATATTGAAGGTTTGAAAGCCAACTTGGATAATTAAAGCCTTTAGATGTGCTCTCCCTTTCTTTTTTTCTTTTTTTTTTGCTCTCTTTCTACTTCTATTATCCTGCTTCTTTTTCAACAAATTATGGACATCATGCGTATGAGTGAATAATCAAGCAATAATTATGAGTGATTTAAACAACATTTCATAATATAGGTGATTCTGGCTGCCCATTTTATTTGATGATTATTACTTCACTGGAAATCATTCTAATCTTGTAGGCAGAAATTATAGGCCAGTCACATCTCTTTAAGGGGCTGCTCATGATGTTAGACTGAAGAAGACTTTAAAAAAGCAAAAAAATATTGTAAATATGAGGTTATTGTAGAAGTTGCTTATTTTTACATTAGTAGTCATTATATACAATTTAGCTGAATAGATGATGTTTCATGTGCCATGAGTAATTGTCTAACATGGTTTTATGTATAGATGCCTTGTTAGTTAGGATCATTCAATTCGAGAATTTTGAAGAATCAGGATCAAGCTTTGGATCTATTCCTTATTCTTCTTTACTAATGCGGTGTTGGAGGGAGATTTTCTTGCTACTGATTTCTTTTGTCGCTTCCGTTGCCTTATACAGCTTAGACAGAAGATAGCTTCAGCTACCTCAGCCATCAAATCTGTTTTTGGGCAAGAAGAAACCCGTCAGAATGCTGTAAGCCTGATATAGTTGAGAGTTGGCATCTTTTAGAAGAAAAAGGTATTTAACTACTATTTATCTTTGTATCTTCTGCAGTCTGACAAGTTGGAGAGACTGAGGGAGAGGATGGTGAAAGTGAGAGACCTCTTCCGTGACACAGATTCGACAGAGTTTGTCATCGTTACAATTCCTACGGTAGTAACCTCTAGAACTATATATCTTAGCTCTCAATATAAATATTAATTTGTTCAGGGTTGCTTCCATTACACATAAATTGTCAAATAGGACTCAATTTTCACGCTACCACAAATAGTATTATTTAGTGCTTATATTTTATTACTTACCCTAGGTGATGGCAGTCAGTGAGTCGTCCAGGCTACGGGCCTCCTTGAACAAGGAAAATGTTCCTGTAAAGAGACTTATCGTTAATCAGATTCTTCCACCGTCTGCCTCTGACTGCAAGTTTTGTGCAGTAAAAAGAAAGGTCCTAATCTGTTTACTTTCATAGATGAAAAGCCCTAAATAAATTGTGAAGACCAAAGTTTTGTAATTTTTTTAAGGGTAAAATATATTAACTGAATCCATATCTTCCTTTTCGACTTCCTCTTCTAATCACACATTGTTACATTTCAGGATCAAATGCGTGCTCTTGATATGATTCGCAGTGATCCAGAACTGTCCAGCTTGAAGTTAATCCAATCACCCCTAGTGGACATGGAGATTAGGGGTGTTCCAGCACTTAAATTTATGGGGGATATTATATGGAAATAAACAACCACTAGGTAATCTTCTCTTCAACTTGCTATGGCCTTTCTCTGGAAAATAACAAACAATCAAACACATGTCGTTACATTTTTCTTCTAACCAAGTTACAATTTCAAAAAACCAGAAGAATTCCATTCATGCATTCTTGATGTTTAGGTTGTATTCAAAATAAGTAAATAAATTCTTGATCTTTGGAGGCTTCCATCTATGAAAACCATAAAGACTAGGATCAATCTAAACCATCACTAGCTTATCACTTTCTATTTATCTGTACTAGTCAATTGTGTCTCAGCAGGTTCATTTTACCACTGGAACCAGAATTTTTTGGGGATATGAAGATGACAGTTCATAAGCAGCATTAGCCTACACTGCTACTAATACAGCATTGGAGAAGCCACAGATTTGATAAAAATAAACTGCTAGAACCATGAACTAGGGATAGTGGAAGACCTTCCAGGCCTGCCACTCTACAGAGCCAAAAGTTGTATACTTATTTTACATTTTTACCTTCTTTTTTTTTCTCCCTTACTCTTGTAAACATGGCTTTATATATTGCAACTTGGGAGATATATAACTTTATAACATTTGGTTCAAATGTAATTTGCATTCTTTCTCAAAAATATATATAAATAATTGCAAACAGGAGGCATCCAAGATTGAAGTCAACAAAAGGATGTGATTTGTGATTGTGATGCTAAGAATATATTGACTTCAACAATTCAAACTAGCCATTTGAGAATAAATATGATTAATGGATAAGATAACAAAGAAGCTTCAAAGTTTTGGCACAAGCAAGCCAGAACGGTGTCAACAATGGGTAACCTACTAGCTGGAATCCGACACTATAATAACCCATATTGCCAATTCCCAGAACACCAAACAAATCAAAGCAGAGATTGAAAATCATGGCTTCAGAATCATTTTGCAAAGGTAAACAAACCCAGTCATTTTCCTTTATAGTAATTCCTTTAACAACTTTGAATGTCTTGATCATATATATATATAGAGAGAGTTGATTTTATGGATAATAATTCCATTGAATAGGGAAAAATTCATGGCCGGAGCTCTTCGGCGAGGTAGGGGAAGTAGCAGCAGCAACAATCGAGAGGGAGAATCCTTTGGTGAATGCTGTGATAGTGTTGGAAGGAACTCAGGTTTCCGAAGATTTACGGTGCGATAGGGTTCGTGTTTGGGTTGATACTAATGGGATTGTTACTAGGGTTCCTATCATTGAGTAAACTTCAATGCAAAATGTCTCTAATTCTCTTTATAAGTAATGTTTTATCAAATTAAGTGTACTTTCTTCTTTTAATTTCCTTTCTTCGCTAAAATGTAATAAGGTGGCTCCTTCTTATGCCCCATTGATGTTAAATTTGGGAATAAGACATAATGTCTAATAAAATTATTCCTTAGTCTTAATATTTATTGAGAGTTGGCTTCTCAATTTCATAGATGTTCTTTTATCTACAATAAAAGCGAATGAATTGGTACATAGACTATAGCTTTTTTTTTTTTTTTGAAAATATTGTAATTCTCATTTATGAAAATGAGATTATAAAGATAATACTCATAATTACAATAAATTGAGAAAAATACACTTGTCTTAGATCTAGATCTAGATCTTGTTTCTTGATCAGATGAATCGTCTAGATGATTATATGGAGTCTCGAACCTTCTTCATAAATCTTTCGCATGTCCACCACTCCATCGCTTTTGCTTCTCGGTGAATCTAAGAAAAAGATTTCAACAACGATAAAAAAGTGGCTGATTCGAGAATCATCAGCACCCACCCTTTGATCAGAAAGAAAAACCATTCCGACAAGGCAAACTGTTTTCAATCTATTGCAAACTAAAAACTGAATAAAAGGCAGACTTAGACTCACACTCAAACTAACTGACTTAAAAAAACTGAACTGACTCAACTGACTCAAAAAACTGATTAAACCCAACAGATCAATAAATCCGTGGACTTTATTCTAAAATAAAAGTAAAAAAAAGAAAGATCAGGCTCCTCCTTCTAGTCAGGAGAAGGAGGAGGAAACAAAATTTTGAAGTGAGGAGGCTGAGAGAGAAAGAGGATGGAGACTATAGCTAATAAGCTTGAATGTAATTTGAATTTTAGTCATGTGTGGCGTGGAGAATTACCTCCATTTGGCATTTGATTATCTTCTATGAGATTCCATTCGGTGAAAAAAAGAACTAAATAATTTTTTTATCAATTTGCTATTGTAAATTATACAAGAGTCATTCATATTATATGATCTTAAAATTAAGAGTTCTATAAGTTTGTTTCATCATGAGATTCCTATTTTTCCGCCTTTTTTGTGAAATGCATTTCAATCTCTCGACGTTGCCTTTTTTAAAAAAAAAATTTAATTGACACTATAATGATGAATGGACATAATTCTTTGCTATAAATACTACCATATGATCTTAATTTCCAACACAATTCCACAAACAAATCAAAGCAGAACATAATTAAGGCATGGGTTCATTTTTCTGTCCAGGTAAAACAACTGCTTAGTTATGCTAAATGGACAATAAACTTTCCTTTAATTTTTTTTTTCCTAATTTGTAATTACATAGATGACATTTTTAATTAATTTGATATATATACTAAGTTTTATAGGGAAAATTTCATGGCCGGAGCTTGTGGGAAGGCCGGGCATGGTAGCAGAAGCAATAATTCAGGGCGAGAATCCAATGGTGGATGCTGTGATCGTGCCGGAAGGATCTCAATTGAGTCAAGATTTCTGGTGCACTAGGGTTAGGATTATGGTTAACCAATATGGGATTGTTACCAGAGTTCCTACCGTTGGTTAAAAAATAAAATGGTTCAATTCAAGGGCACACATATATGCATGCTTGGCTTTAGTTATTACGTATTCCATATAGTACTATTTCTAAAGACTAAAGTAATGTCATCTTACAAAATCAAAGGTCTTTTTATATAATAAAATTTAATTATGAATTAAAAATAATGATTAATGATAATAAGTCATTATTAATTATCTCTCCTGATGTTATTTGTACGTTTAATTACATATATACTGCAAGATCAATAACTAATTAACATTATGAAAGTCATTATAAATTATTTTCATATTTAATGGTATTAATAATGGTGGGACAACTTAGTAGTAATTTTCATAAGCTGCTTAATATTTTCTTCCTAATTCTTAATTTCCTCCTTGTCCTCTTATGCAACATCTCGAGTTCGAGTCTTATGAATAGAGAAAACCATTATTGAGAGAGATTTACTCATATAACTAGACCAACCCGACTCAAATAAGTCAAATTTGTAAATATAAAAAAGAAAGTAAACATATAAATTTTAAAAGCATAAATGATTAGTTACTTAATTCTTGGACCAGGACAAAATCTATGAGTTGCAAGACATTAGTTTTGGTCTTTTAACTATTTATTTTCAAATTTCAATATATATATCTGACACGGGAGCAACAAATTGAAGCATTGAAGCTTTGGTGGTACCCAGGAGCAGGCAAGCGTACCCGCTAATGGTCAGCATAGAAAAGGGCTCGAATCAGAAAAGGAGCATCTAGGGTCGCCCAAACCGGGCTGCAAACATTTTAATTAATTTCGTTTTTTTGGCTTATTTTATTATTTTGACTTTGTTATTTTGGACTTTGCATCTTGGGGTCTTTTCTAGGGTATTTAAGCTTTGTAAACCCTAGTTTTATGTTTAGAATGTCAATTTGTCTATTTTTCCTTGGATTGAATCCAATGTTACTCAAGTGTTCTTGAGAGTTTCTTTGTTCTCGGTTATACGCTGCGTCAATATCTTGAACCACAAGCCATAATTGTCTCGGTCGTGATTCTGGTGAATGTATATATCGCAAGTAAAAGATATTGAACTGTTCAAAAAAGGCAATTAAAAGGGCTTTATTTTGTAATGAAATGTTTAGAAAATTCAATATTGGACCACCAAGTGGCAGATCATGTTCATACGTATTTAGGGGCGGATGTACGTGTAAATGAGGATGAGCACGGGCTCACCATTAATCTTCAACTTCCTTCACATATATTTTACATGTAAAACCACCCTTACTTGGTCATAAATACCCACCCTTTACATGTATTGATCTCAAGTATTTTTTATTTGAGAAAAATTATTTATGACGCTACTAGAAAATAGGGCTTACTGCTATGGACAAAATAGGTAGTAGAAACGAATCTGTTATGGATTTTGTCTGTAACATAAATTAAGGTTGATACGGATTTTATCGGTAGTAATGTCCCACATAATTTGTTACAGACAAATCTATAACAGAAAATGAATTTGATACGGATTTTGTTTGTAGCAATATCCATTACGTTAGATTAGACCCATCACATTAAACTTCTAGCATGCATGGAAAGAACATGAATAGGCACCTAATGCATATATCCTAATTCTTCCCTAAAACTTTCTATTCTTAAAGCAACTAATAACTATCAAAGTTCTTCCAACTTTCAAAACAAATTAATTAGATTTTAAAGCAACCATATATATCAAGATTAAAAGTTGTATGTTTGTTTCATCATGGGATTCTTGTTTACCTCTTCTTTTAATTCAATAAATTTTCTTGGCTTATAAAAAATAAAAACTCTAATTAATGAAAATAATTATATATCAACTATAAATACCTTCATATATGGCCGGTCTTTCCAACATAAACAAATAAAAGCATAGAAGATCATACATATAATATAAGGTACCATGGCTTCATGTGAAGGTAAATATTGATAAACATAAAACAACTTTTAATATGCCAAATTAAGAATTCATACATTAATTATACTTATGTTATGGACAATATACAATTTCCAATTTTTCATTAGTTTGGTACCAATATTTAAGTTGTTGTGCTTAATTATTATATATATGTATCTATATTCTATAGGGATGAAAACTTCATGGCCGGAGCTGGTCGGAGAAGAAGGGGAGATAGCAAGAGCAACAATTGAGACCGAGGTTCCTTGGGTTGAAGTCGTAATCGTGTCGGAAGGGGCAGCTACGGACATACCACTGGATTACCGGTGTGACAGGGTTTGGATTTGGGTTAACCGACGTGGAATTGTTACCACTGTTCCTCTCGTTGCTTAAAATGGGATTTATAAATGAGAAGATATTGCATGTGCCTCATGCTTGATAATTACTATATCTTAAGTGAAGTGCTACAAATTAGTTAAGGTTTTTTTTTTTTTTTTCATAATTAGTTTTGCAATCTTCTAGTAAATTCCCAAATGGAGAAATTAAAGGACTTGTTCAAAGAAGCTTATTAATTTGGCTGTGATTTAATTTGTGTGTGATTAAATGCCACGTGTCAATGTCACGTTGAACCAAAATGATACGTGGCAAGACCACGTCTGACCAAGGCGCTGACGTGGCAATGCCACATCAGCAATATTAAGGATTAAAAAAAGGGTTTCAAATTGCAAGTTCAAGGGGTAAAATGTCCAAAATTAAAGTTTAGGGGGCAAAATGTCAAAATCATACAAATTCGAGGGCAAAAAAGGTATTAAGTCAAAATCTTTCTCAGCTGAAAAGTCCAGTTTTGATCATGCAGCTAAATTATATAGATTTGATAAGTATGGGAACAATTTAATTAACTTACCAAGAAATTCGAAGTTTAAGCACGAGACCCTGCACGGAAAGTCAAAAATGTCCAACATATATGTCATCTATATATAGATACCCCTTTAACACACAATCAAGTCAAAGAAGAAATATTGCAATAGAGTGAAAGGAGAAAAAGATCAGATGGCTTCCGAAGATTGTATTCAAGGTAAATTAAACAACCGTTTTCAAAGGTCGATCGATCTAGCTAGTTGACGTACGTTGTAATTGTGATTAAAAAGTGCCAAAAAATGTAGATTCTAACATTCTCTTGCAATTAAAAACAAATTTATACCATAACAAAAATTCTTATTTATATAGGAATTTGATGTGATCTAGTATATTCGTTATCTTAAAGTACTTGGGAATTTCTAATTAAATCAAATCCTTTTGTTTATGCTTTCATTTCTTATGAACTTTATATATGTAATTTATGCAGGGAAAACTTCATGACCGGAGCTTGTGGGAGTGAATGGGAAGGTAGCGAAAGCAACGATTGAGAGGGAAAATCCGTTGGTCAATGCTGTGATCGTGGTGGAAGGAATGGTGGTGATCGGTTTCGGTGCGATAGGGTTTGGGTGTGGGTTGACAAAGATGGCCAGGGGCGGAACTACATGTATTGTGGGGGTAGCCATGGTTACCCCAAAGCAATAAAAAATATATAGAAATGGTTACCCCAAAGCAATAAAAAATATATAGAAATGGCTTAAAAAATTAGAACTTGCTACCCATAGAAAAAATTGTTGGCTACCCAAAAAATTTTTAGTTAAGAAAAATGTACATGAATGCTCAAAATCTAAAGGGAAGGGTTAAATGCATAATTACATGAGATTGTTTAATTAGTAGTCATGTGTCTATTTATTTATTATTAGTATTCAAAATTTGTTTCCTCAACACTTAAGTCACTTTATAAAACTCACAAAAATAAAGGTTTACCCTACAAGCCTTATTCTCATTCTCTCCGTATAAGCTGTAAACTCAAAAGAAACACTTGTCTTCTTTCTTTTTTCATTTTGTTTTCTTCACCTCTTGCTATATAATAGACTAAGAAGCCTCTTCATCTTTTTCATTTTCAATTTGGAAATCAAGAAGGGAATGACACAACTAACACAAGTAAGTTCTCCTTTTACAATTTTATTGATATATATATGTGAGTATGTAATTTTTCAAAAAAATACAATACAACTTGCATTGACATCTATGATTTTTCATTATATATTATTGTTTCTGGTAAGATATCTTTAGTTTTTCATTATATATTAATTGGTTCTTATAAAACGTTGATGGATGGTTGTGTTAAGATTTAATGAAATATGTTTTCATTTTTCTTGATTTTTATTAATATTTTATTTTACCTATCCCAATATTTGTTTTCTGGTTCTGCCCCTAAGGATGACATTGTTTCTCAAGTTCCTATTATTGGTTAAAAATGCACGCCTCATGCATGCTTGGCTAGCAAAAAGATCGTGTTTCTTATTAAGTAAAGTTGTGTCGGTACAATATAATTAAGATTGTTTTTTTTTCTTCTTAATTTGCTAGAGAAGTTGCAATAATTGGGGAGAGTAGCTTTTCCTCATGTGCCAATATTTCTATTGAATTTCTAAAGGAGAATGTGTAATAAACTTTGGTACATATTCATCTTCATATATATCTCTTATGCATTTTGTTTTTGAGTTTGGAATAAAATTGAAACCACTTCGCGTGCCATTCTAATTAAGAGGACTTTTCATCCAATTTATATAAAGATATTTTTTTTGTTTGGGTTTTTTTTTTGCAAAAGCAAAATATTTTTTTGGCGAAAATTAAAGGTTTTTGAAATTGGACCGGCCATTGAACCGGTAAAGGATCCGACAATTGATATGAGAATTGAGATTAAAAATAGAATTCTTTATACAATAAATATTAATTGTTGTGTAATAATGACAAAAACCTTTCTAGTGGATTGCTGAAGTTGTAAATACTATTTTTTTTTCTTATGGTCATGGTTCAAATCCCACTTGGGATTTAATTAGATTATTAAGGAGTCAGAATTCTCTTCCGTGGGTTATTGGAGGAGACTTTAATGAAATTCTAGATGGTTCGGAGAAAACTGGAGGAGCTATTTGACCCATGGGGCAAATTCAATCATTTCGGAATGTTCTTGATAATTGTGATTTAGAACAAGTTCCCACTTTGGAAAGGAAGGGGAGCCAATGCGGTTTTCGAACGGTTGGATCGTTTTTTTAGTTTCTTCTTCATGGTTAAACAGGTTCAGATGTTCAGAAGAGATGCATGTTTATACTAGCTTCTCTGATCATCTTCCCATTTGTCTTCAAATAGCAGCTACCTATTCAACGCATGGTGAAGCAATCCTCCTTTAAGTTTGATAATTTTTGGGTTCGCCATGAGGATTTCAAACAAGTTGTTATAGATGCTTGGAATGGTTGTCGGGTTTCTTCTTTGGAGCAATTATCGGGCACGATTAAATCATGTTCATCCGAATTTGCTAGTTGGAACAAGCGAGTATATGGATCCTTGGGCATTCGGATTGAAAAATTTTAAAGGAAATTGGCTGAATATTATCATCAATCGGGGAGTAATGCTAATTTGGTTAGTTTGGAAGCTTTATTGGCCGAACTTGCTGAATTGGAGAAATGCCAAGAAATTTATTGGAGACAAAGCGCAAAGATGTTATGGCTTAAGGAAGGAGACCGCAACAAAACTTTTTTCCACAAGTTTGCATCCCAACATAAGCAGGATAATAGGATTGCTGGAATTAATGATGAGAATGGGAATTGGAAAGTGCATCCTGGTGAGATTGAAAACATTTTTGTTCATTATTTTGAAAGGCTTTTTTCATCATCCCATACTGCTGTACCCGAAGGTTTTTGTAACATTATAAGGACAAGGTTAAGTTCAGCACATCTTGCTCTTTTATCTATGCCTTGGTCGCCTACGGAAGTTAAAGCAGCAATTGATCAGATGAATCTGTCGAAAGCACCGGGCCCTGATGGTATGACAACCATGTTCTACCAAAAATATTGGGATGTTGTGGGGGATGATGTGACATCGGCGGTTCTCAAATTTTTAAATGGTGATCATGGAGGGTTAGTTTCAAATGACACCAACATAGTACTAATCCCAACAGTTAAAAAGCCAGCTTCCCCAGCTGACTTTCGACCGATTAGTCTATGTAATGTTATTTACAAGATAGTTTCTAAAGTGCTTGCTAACAGATTGAAGCAAATCTTGCCTGATATCATTAGTACAAATCAAAGTGCATTTGTCCCTGGGAGATTAATTTTTGATATTGCGCTGGTGGCATATGAAACAGTTCATCATTTAAAAAATAGGACATGTGGTAAGGATATGACTTTATGGCTTTGAAGCTTGACATGAGTAAAGCTTATGACAGGGTGGAGTGAGATTATTTATAGATGGTCATGAGGACAATGGGTTTCCCTCAAAATTGGGTTTCACTTATTATGACTTATGTGCGTACGGTATCTTATTCAGGAGTGATTAATGGTAATCAATGTGGCAACATTTTCCATCCCGTGGAATCCGTCAGGATGATCCTATTTCTCCTTATCTCTTTCTTTTGTGTGTTGAAGGATTATCTGCTTTGTTAAATGATGCTGATGAGAGTGGAATTATACAAGGTGTTTCAATATGCAGGGTGGCTCCACGTGTTACACATCTTCTATTTGCTGATGATAGTTTGTTGTTTGCCAGAGCCACTTTAGTAGAAGGCGATTCTATCATGGGTCTCCTCCATCAATATGAGTAGGCCTCGGGTCAATTTGTGAATGTGGAGAAATCTGCTATTTATTTTAGCAATGATACAACCATTGATTGAAGGGAGGCTATCAAACAGAGCTTGGGTGTTCAGAAAATTATGGCCGGTGATAAATATTTGGGTTTACCAATTCTGGTGGGTAAAGAGAAGAAGATTCTCTTTCAACACATTAAGGATCGGTTGTGGCAAAGAACTCATCATTGGCAAGCTAAATTACTTTCTATAACTGGTAAAGGTGCATGCTATTCTTGTTTATGCCATGAGTTGCTTTTTATTTCCAAAGACTTTTGTGCATGAGTTGAATATGGTTTTAGCAAGATTCTGGTGGAGTCATGGTAAGGATAGTCGTGGAATTCATCGGGTATACGGTGGGAGGATCTGTGTACTTCGAAGATGGATGGAGGGCTGGGTTTTAGAGATTTCGAAGCCTTTAATTTAGCTTTTTTGGCTAAACATGGGTGGATATTTATTCATAATACTAACACTCTTTGTTACAGGATTTTCAAAGCCAAATATTTTCCTTATTGTTCCTTTTTGGGTGCACAATTGGGACCTAATCCGTCTTATGTGTGGAGAAGCATAGTGGAGGGAAGATCGGTTATGAAAATGGGTTCTAGGTGGCGAATTGGAGATGGACATTCAGTGCAAATTATGTCTGATGCTTGGATTCCTAGCCTCCCGCTTCAACATCCAAGTGTGCTGTTAAGAGAGCTTCCGGACCATAAAAACGTTGCTGCATTGATTGATTTTGAGAATAGATGTTGGAGGGAGGATCTGCTTCGGCCACTCTTCCATCCAAATGAGGTGGAGGCCATCCTGGAAATTCCATTGAGCATACTACGCCGAGAGGATAAGCTTATTTTGTTTGAATCATCATTGGGTATTTTCTCTGTCAAATCTGCTTATCATGTTGTCAGAAAATTTTTGGAATGAGATGTATCTCGATACCGAGCTGACGAACCCGTTTGGAGATTAGTTTGGGCAGCAAAGGTTATTCCAAAAGTAAAATTCTTCATCTGGCGTCTGTTTCATGGTTTTCTTCCTATTTGACAGATGTTGCGAGCTCGGCATTTGAACGTTGAAGAAGAATGTTGTGTATGCGGGGTTCAGGAAGAAAAATTGCTTCATGTTTTCTTTGAATGTCCAATGGCTAAGATGATATGGGCTGATATTGCCGATTGGATGGAGGCCTTTGTGGAATCGAATAGAGATACAGAAGACTTCTGCCTTAATTTGTGTGTCTTTGCTAAGCAACGAGGTGCCCTTGAGTTGGTTCTTATTTCCTTATGGCTATTATGGTTTAATCGTAATTTTTGTTTGCATGAAGGAAGATATTTTTTAGGTGGCTCGATGATAAGGAAAATTGAAGCTTGCATGAAGGACTTCGAAGATGGGCTGAATAATATCAATGGTGAAAGACAAATGGTGGAGCAGCGGTTTCGATCAACTTGGTGTCCTCCTCCGTCGGGTTCTCTGAAATTGAATTGTGATGCAGCTTTTAATAGTTCAACCCATAGAGTTCAGCTTGGCTTTGTTATTCGAAACTCTAACAATGAAATTTTGTTGGGTGGAGTTAGTAACTTTGGCGGAGTTGAAAGTTCTCTTCATGCAGAAGTGATGGCTGTTATTTTCGGCTAGAATCCGCTTGGGAGAAAGGTTATAGCAGATTGATTGTAGAGTTAGATAGCAAGCTGGCTGTGGAAGAAATACAGAAGGGTGATGTTTCTTTTTGGTCGGGGGCTGCATTGGTGCATGATGTCTTGGCTATGGTGTCACAATTTGCAGATGTTTCTTTTTCTTTTGTTAAACGAGATGCAAATGTTTTAACGCATAATTTAGCAAAATCAGAGTGTAGGTTGGATGCTATAAGGATGTGGAAAGGTTATTTATCGGCCCATATTTGTAATCCTTCTCTCTGCATAAATAAAATTCTGGCAATTACTTTAAAAAAAAATGCATGAAAACATCACATGCAATATATACATAACAATCTTAAATTAATATGAAGTATGGATTGAAGGTAAATGGAGGGATAAACAACATAATTAAGACTTTCTTCTTCCATATTGAGGGTTCGATTTGAATTCTTATAGACATGAATTTCAAGGTATATATATATATATATATATATACTAGTAAAAGCAAGTGCGTTGCACGTATATTAATGATTTATAAAATATAGTAAGAATTAACATAATATAAATATAATAAAAAGCATTTGATTTGTAATATAAGATGAAAAATTTATTTTTATAAATCATATCAAATAAAAAGACCAAAAGTTTAATCTTTAGTATATGCTTAATAGTTTATGAAAATAAAGTTCTAATTCTAATCTTTCTCTATTTTAATCTTTTTGTTGATAGTATTTTGTAAGTTCATGATCAAAGTTAGCCTTCGTTATCAAGTGTGACCAAATGAAAAGTCATCTCCCTTCAATATATATATTTTAGATGTAATATAATTAAAATGTTGTCATTAAGCATATTTCTTTATAAAATTTTAAAATTTAATTATTTGTAATTTGTGTCTTTTTATTATATTTACTAATAATAATAACTTTTTTTTTAATTTTTAATATATGTACATATACGTTATCACCTCATAAATTTTATAAATACTAAGTGTTTTATTCTATTTTGAATAATGGAAACTTTTTTTGAGGGAAGAATAATGGAAACTTATACATTACATTAATAATATTTATCATAAAAAATACAATAAAACTCTAGATATATATACTATACTATATATAATTTGTGTACCCCACCAAAGTTACTAAAAGCTCCATTTTTTTAGATAGAGATAACTACCCCATTTTTGTCTTTTCTCTTATGTGTTTAAGACTTATAACAGATTTATTACTATGCCTAGTTTCAACGGGTCTATTCACGTGTAAATTCAGGTCTAAATTAAAAAAAAAAACTTACATGCAGCGTAAGTACAGGTTAACCCACTTCTTAACGATGTATTTTTATTTGTATATATTAAATGGTTAAGGTTATTGAAAAACTATAGAGACTATCAAAACAATTATAATGTTATCCACCAATTGTCTTAATGGACAAAATGGTCCTCGAACTATCACAAAAGGGAGAAAATGTCGCTTGAACTTTTGATTGGGACAATTAAGTCCCCAGATTCTCAATTTTGGGACAATTTAGCCCCTTATTAAATGGACTTTGGTCTAACCATACAATTTTACTAATTTTAGTAACATTTCATTTGCAATAAATGTTACCAATTTTCTATCCAAGATTACTAAAAAGCTACATTTGGAAA